>JASSUY010035810.1:0-70118 GCA_032466535.1 Forpus xanthops
TGTGCGGGTGGTGAGGCACTGGAATGGGTTGCCCAGGGAAGCTGTGAATGCTCCGTTCTGGCAGTGTTCAAAGCTGGGTTGGATAGAGCCTTCAGTGGCATGGGTTAGTGTGAGGTATCCCTGCCCATGGCAGGGGGTTGGGAATGAACTTGATGATCTTAAGGTCCTTTCCAACCTAACTATTCTATGATTGTATGAATGGGAAACTGTTTCCTTCCTCAAATCTGCTCACATAAAATGTTGATATACCATATATTGTGATGTATAAATCACTACGAAATGTGTTAATCAAATAAGTCCTACTGGAACACAATAAAGAGTGCATCTCTGGATCCACAGGCTCCATGTCATTCTCTGTCTTGTGGCCAGTTTGACTTGGGATAGCCAAGCCAAGCTCTGTGTTATTAAACTCTCTAGGTTTCAAACAGTGGCAAGACACAGCCTCATAACTGGAAATGGTTCCCTTTCCCCACAACCCTCTTTGCTAACTTCTGAGCTGTGCTCTAAAACTGCTGAGAAAAGAGCCAATTTGTTCAGTGTTGGTGTAGATGAGTAAGCTCCTGTATTCAGACCTATTTTCTGACACTGTTTAGTTTACTACTGTATGTGCATCCATATGTTTTCATCTCAGTATCTGAATGCCTCTGAATTTTATTTCTTTTGATAGCCATGTAAGAAAAAGAAGTTTTCTTCTAATTTTACAGAGAACAGATATAGACTAAAAACACTAAGTATTTTCTTCTTGTTGCTGATTGTCTATATGCCTGAGTTGGAAAATGAACTAGCACCAATTTATTTTTAGCCTAGTAGCCTATTTATTAAACTATAGAATCATAGAATCATAGAATAGTTAAGGTTGGAAAAGACCTTAAGATCATCTAGTTCCAAACCCCCTGCCACAGGTAGGGACACCTCCCACTAAACCATGCCACCCAAGGCTCCGTCCAACCCGGCTTTGAATACCTATAAAGTAAAACCTTAAAAAGTTAAGAGAATTAAGTTTGATTATACAAATTTAGAGATTAATTAGATCATTAGTGAAGCTGAAACCACTGAACATATAAACATTTACTGTAGATCACAGAGACTGGAATAAATATCAACTTTGAATGCTGATCTGAAAGTACATCTGAGTATATCATTTGTAAAATTTTACTTTTAAGAACGTGTTCAGTTTTGCAGTAAGCCAAAGGGAACCAACAGATCTGACCTGATAAAATAAGAAAAAGTTTCTGCAGTTTTCATCACCTTTCAGTTAAAAAAACAAAAATGTGTACATGTTTAGACATTTTGTTATAACTTCTACACCACTGATAGACTAAGTCATTGTTCTTTGAGTTCTTTGTAAGGGTATTGTAACATTAGATTATGATCTGAATTGAGGCAATGCCCCCAACAGTATGCTATAAATATAAAAAAGAAAAAGTAAAATTTACAGTGCACCAAACATAAATTTGTCAAACAGAAGATATCTTAAGTGAACACCACAGTAATAACATGAAATAAATATCCTACATCAAGAAAATTGGTTTTGGTAAAAGAATGTCAGTTTTAAAAGAGGAAAGTGTCCCAAAGTTACAGATTAGGCACAGCATAATTAGGTACACTTACTTTTACTTGTTAAAATTAAGTAAATTCACTACCCTAAGTTCATCATAATTAAGTGTTCATTTGAAGTGCCTCATGAGAATAGTTCAAGAGTCCTTGAATGACAGAATAATTTTTTTATGGCTTAAGAAGTTCTTTTTTATTTATTGGTTATTGCTTAAGGTGATAATCAGATAAGATCAGTATTCTTCTAATCATACATGCTACACTACAAGTAGCAGTACTACTTGTCACTTAGCATCCTTCCAGTGAGTTACTTTTGGTACTTACAGAAATACAGCCTCACTCTAGGGATACAGAAATTAAGATATAAAAGAATAAATTGTACAGCATCACTCAGTGAATCAGTGACAATATAAAATGTAGAACCAAATGGAATTTGGGGAATCCATTCTGCCTGTTAAAAACTCTCCCATGGGAACCGGATTCTCTCACTTTCCTTTTTTTTATAGCATGAGAATAAAAACATCCCTTAATGAAAGGCTTCAAAGAAAAGAATTTTTCTCAAAGTTTGTTAACCACAAGTCTCACTGCCTTTCTAAAAATATAACTGCCGACCTGAGGAAGAGTCAAGAAAGCCTAGAGAACTATCTCCCTCAGCATGCTCTTTTCTTAGCATAGGTGACAAATACTGGGATTCACTTACTTCAGCTTGATGGCATGCTGGGTATGTTATTTAACAACTAATAGTGGAATCCTCAGAGGAAAATTAAATGGAAACCAAACCACAATGAGGAGTTTTCTGTAACCCCTTAATATATAAAGATACAAAACACTTCCTATCCTTCATTATAGTCCCTCCTAGGTCTGGATATCTAACTCTGATTATAAATTCCTCTGCCATTCAACCATAAACTGACACTTAACAAAGAAAGACAAGCCTCATACAGCCCTGTGGAGCCACCCTATTGTGCTGCGCCAGACCTGGGAATATCTAAATAACAAACATGCTAACACAGATGGAAGTCCAAAGAAAACAGGATTCTTTTTTTCCTTTTATCTTGTTTAGCTAACCAGTCAGCAACTGTGAGAGGGGCAATAGCAAAAATAAGGAAAGAAAGAGATAAAGGCTTTATCACATCATTATCTCTATGGTCAGAAAAAAAGTCTGTTAAAAACAGAGGAGATTTTCATCTGAGTATGCAATCTCCCACACTGACGCATCCTTCAGGCTCTGTTCATGAAAGCTAAGCTGTAGCTGTGCGAGCCTTCTGCAATTTTTATTTATTCAAGGGGACCTAGAGCTTAAACAGTCAGTGGAGCAGGCAGAGAATAGGTGAATTAAGTTACGTGAGGTGAATTCCTTTGTTCTTTTTTTCCTGCATGACATAGAATCATAGAATAGTTAGGGTTGGAAAGGACCTTAAGATCATCTAGTTCCAACCCCCTATCTAAATATCAAATCTATTGGTGTAAGGGTTCCTGCAAATAGAGGGGAAAAATGACAGTATCTTCAGTAAAGAGTTTATTAATTCAAAATAAGGATGAAGATTGATGGGAAGGTATCAGGACAATGAGATGACAGTGCACACCAATAATCATATTTCCTGCAGGCATTACAGAAGATGTATAAGGGACCTGTCTGTAAAAGAATAATGAAGTGGCCTTGTAGTAGAGAGCTCCTATCCTACTAAGTGCAGTGAACAGCATAGGAAGAATTACAAAGTTTATTTATGTTTTGTTGTTGTGGTTTGTTTTTTTTTATGTTTCTTTTTTTCCTTTTTTTTTTTTGTAATTATTTGAATAAATAGGTGATGTAGAGCCTGACCTGAGGCAGGAACTGGCATCTTAATAACAGAGAACTTCATCAGCACAAATTGAATTCAGTGGGGATGGGTATGTGGAACAGCAGTTGGAGATGTGACAGTACTGCTCCTTTCCAGAGTCAGTAGTCCTGTCACGTGCACTCTCCTGTACTAATACTCCTGTTGAATCCCTGTTGATACAGAAGTGGACTGGAAGCAAATCAAAGTCTTTGAAATGAAACTCCTCTCTCATCCTCCTGTCCTCCCCCACCCCAAGGCATTTCTGACATCCTCCAAATTTGTGTAAATTTCCTTGTCTCCGGGGACTCCGTCAAACAATGCTGCTATTGTCTTAGTCTTCTGATATGTCTACCCCAGGATTCAGCAAGGCAAGTGAAGAGCCTTTCTTTAATACATTTTGAAGAAATAAAATAACTTTTTACCCCTTTCCTATTTAAATTATGTATTAAATGAATTTGGACTATTAACTTTCAGTGGTACTCACCAAATGAGTCTGTTCTTTGAAAAACCATCAGGACACCATACAAGCGATGTGCAAATTGTGTAATGGTTGCCAATCAATTTTGTCCAAAGTTAATTGTTCAACTTCTTGTTTTACCTAACTGGGAGGGCTCTAACTGCAGACCAACTTTTTTGTCAGTCTTGTCTCTTGGAACCTTGAACAAACCCATGAGAGCAAGAGCTAAACAAAACTTGGAGCAATCATCTGCTATGTGTATAAAAGACACCAAAGTAGCTGGAGAAAAATTTTCATGGGGTAAAGTACCATTGTTCTGCTGACTTCTGAACCAATCCATCTATCAAATGTGACCTACATTAGAGATTATGTCCTGAGCTTTGAAGTTTCACCACAGCTGTGCTCCTCTTGGACAACTCAAAATTTGGTTGAACTAAAGAAGGGCTGGAGACAATACTTTCTCTGTCAAAGAGATACAGAGATAGAGCAAACTTCTAGAGAAGAGCATGATCCGGAGTAGGACATGCCCCCAACCCTTCTCTTTTAAAGGCATCTTTCCAACATTTGTGACACTGATCAATGCCAACTTCAAGCACTTTTTTCTTCAGAGGGAGTATTTAAGAATTTTTTCTTCTGCTGTTGCCTGATAACTGTTTCATCTATCAATAAAATACTACAGGAATTAGATTTTCTAACTACCAAATACTTAATTTCAATAAGAAAGGATCTGGTGAGCAATAACATGCTTCATAACTGTGAAATTACTTTCTTGCCCTTCCTATCGTGTCAATCTTTTTGCATACTCTTAAAGCTGGTCATCAGCTCTCTTTCATAAAAAAAAAAAAAAAACAAACCACAACAGAATCCACTGCCCCATTTTTTTTGTCTTTTAACTTACAAAAGAAGGTTGGAGGTTTGCTGTAATTTGATGGGGTTTTGTTCTTTTTTCCTTTTTTTTTTTTCATTTGGTGTGGGAGGTCACTTTCAAACTCACATCAGCAAAACTCCCAAAATTTCTGGTTGCATTTCTGAATTACACCAGATGGCACTGCATTGCCATCAGCACTTGTGGACATGTAATTTGGCACATACACATTTTCTAATATGATTATTTAAGATCCTACCTTACAAACAAGCTCAAGAATGGAATAAACTGCAGGACTCATTTCCAGCATTTCTAGGAAATGTTCTCATGCTATATTTTGAAACCAAAGGTTTGTAGGACTGCATTTAAGATGCTATTTCCCCCTGTAACCAGGAGATTACTTTTTCCATCAAGGTATCTTCCACTAATACACACTGTAGCAACTCTATACGCACATTCCATGCTATTCTGTTCTGGGCTGAGCATTCAATAATTCCACAGAATTGTTCAAAATAAAGTTGAGGCAGTAAAGCCTAGCTGACTGAGACTCTTAACTAAGTCTAAAGTTGTGCTGACAACTTTGTTGTTTAAGCTGTAAATCAGTTTTTTTCTCTCACTCACTTCCCCCTCTTTTTTCCCTCCACTCCTGGAGGGATGGGAAGGAGAATCAAAAGAATACAACTCCCACAGGTTGAGATAAGAACAGTTTAGTAACTAACTGTATAACACAAAGCACTACTGCTACCACTAATAATAATAATGATAAGAGAAATACAAGGAAAGAAAATACAATTGCTCAACCAGTCCCACCAAGCAGTGCATCCCCCTCACCTGATACCAAGCTCGACCATGCAGTGTCCCCACACTCTTCTGGGTCTCTGTCCTCCATTTTACATCCTGGACATGACGTGCTATATGGTATGGAATACCTCTTTGGCCAGTTTGGGTCAGGTGCCCTGTCTCTGCTTCCTCCCGGCTTCTTCCTGGCTTCTCCTCCTTCCTGGCAGGGCATGAAACTCAGAAAGTCCTCTGCCAGCCGAAACATTCTAAGCCATAACTATAAACACTGGTGCTATCAGCACTGTTCCCAAGCTGAAAGTCAAAAACACAGTGCTGCACCAGCTACTATGAAAAAGAAAAAATGACTGCTGCTGCTGAACCCAAGGCAACAACAACAAGTTAAGCTTATGCCCTACCGAAGGGAAAATACTTAAAAAGTACAGATCTGCACCTGTCCAGGCTCATTGGCTAAGCTCTCAGGTAGTTAAGAAGAAAAACACCCACCTCCTTCACCCTGTATAGTTTTAGATAGAGTTGTCAGACTCAGAAACATGTATGCTCTGCCAGAGTTTGAAGAAAAACAGGAAAAATTAAATAATTAAAAAAAAATAATAAGGGGGGGGGGGGAGAAAAATACACATATAATGAACAGATGGAAAGAAACTGGGCAAACTTGTTCTCTCTGCTCAACTTGAAGACCTGTCAGCATATGAATAAATAAACTTTGTCTGACTTCATGAACCCAGAACTTGTTACATTGATGCCCATTCTTATCTAACTCCCTTACTAAGGGTCTAATTTAAGGTCCATGAAGTCAAACTTGCTCAATCTTGTTGCTGAAGTGAATCATGAGCTTAGCTGGACTGACTTCAACAGTTCCTAAGAGTGGTTGTGAGTAGAGACTTTGTTAGGGTATCTTTCCTCCTGGAAAACACTAACCTCCAAAGTCAAAACTTACCTTACACAGCCACTGAAGCTAGTTTTGTCTATCCAAAGTTAATGCAGCTCTGAGCTACAGTAACAATGATACATCCTTTAACAACAGGTATGGTAGCTTTACTTTGTTCTTTTAAAACTATCCCTACCCTGTATTCAATTGCACACCTTGAATATCGCACAGGCCAGTATCTGATGAGATGCTATCATTCCTCCTCAAAGTTATTTGCCTTTAAAAAAGGCAACGATCCAAACCATTTTTTTTTTTTTTTAAGGCCATCTTGAATTTTTATTAGTGCTTAAGCTCCAGTTAATGAACATTAATTAACTAAGATGATTGTATTATAGACTGGACATGTACATTTTTGATTAATCATGTTTAAGGAGCAAATATTTGAGTCATGGAACAAATATGTAGATAGTGTCTGCACTATAATTTGTAAATGCATTAATTAACATACATTAAACAGACAGACAGTTTATGGAACAGCCAGTGAAAAGTCATTATATAATGGGCAATGCAAATTATGGCCTGGCAGTAATTAATGATTACCTCTGTAATTAACTAAGTAATTAACTCTGTCAGAGAATAGAAAATAAGAATGATTTTACTAATTTAAAGGTAAAGCTCAATATTCTAATCTCAAGCAATGATCAACAGTATGATTCACTAAAGCATGTAAATCATATAGTGATACTTAGTATATTCCCTTGGTCTTGTCTACTGGTGGTTTAGAGCCAGAGCTGTATCCAGGACTTAGTATATAACAGCCTTTGATGAGCTTTTTCCTTGGAACTTCTCTAGCTGCTTTTTGAATTCGTCTACATTTTGGGCTACCACAATGTCCAGTGGCACTGAGTTTCGGTTTCCTATGTGCTGTCTGAAATCTTTCTGCTTGTATTCAAAATGCTGTCTAGAAACTTTACTTGATGCTCCATAACCACTAGATGTGCACCATTTCTGTGTTATTCCTGACTTCACAGAACTCTATTATACCTTCCTCCTCACCTCCAGCTCTATTTTTGAGTATTCAGAAACTCCTAAGATGGGAAGAGTTTCATAACTTTGACCACCCCTGACATTCCTTTATATCCCTTGGTGAGGGGGCAGCACTGCCCACAGTGCTCACTGGTTCAATGGAATTTTCTATTTGTTCTTTCTTCTCCATTGATTTACCCAGGATCATTCTCCCATGAAAATACCATGGAGCATCCTTGCTGCCTGCCCTGGAAGAGATGGTCCCTACATGGAGATTGTGCCTTGTGGAAGGCTTGGAATTCCTTCTACCAGACCTAGTTCAGGACTCTTTTCAGGAGCTATCATCAGCTCTTCAAAGTTAAATGAACTAACATTTCATCCATAGAGGAATGGGCTCCCTAGTCAAGTATTTAACAAACTAGCAGTTCTCTGGGGCTGACAAAACAGAGTATCGGGCCTTTTTTCTAAATGAGAATCGCCATATGCACACCCCATAGGAAATGGTCCCTGGCTTTGGCTAGTTCCTAAACTGTGACTGGGAATTGCCTGGGAGAGGTGTGAAACTATTCCAAGGACTCTTTCAACAATTAAGTAATAAAGGCATTTCAGTTCCAGTGCTGGCAACAGTCCAGAATGTTCAGGAATTAGTTGAGTCCAGCTATGTTCTTCTACAGTATACTCTAGATATACCTAGAATACCTAGGAGACATAATAGCATAAAAGAGCAACATTTAGGATTGAGAAAATGAAAGACAAGCCATATATATGTAATATATATATATTTAAAGAGAGATGATTCATGATAATAAGCAATTAAGTATTTATAAGGTAATCCAGGAATCAAGATCAGGTGATTGCAGAGGGGAAGAGAGGATTTTCTCTGATTTAGGATTAGGAATAATAAGGATTAGATATTGACAATAAACCTTTTGGAGCACCCAAGTCCTGCAGAGTTAGTTAGTATATCCAGAAATTAGATTTTGCTTAATAACATGTTAATGAATTTTTAACATACATATCCATATACAACTTTGTCCTTGCATGGTGATAGATATCTCCCCAGTGCTTCATTTAAATCTATATAAGGGCATAATTTGTATGCAAATAGCTAAATATTAATTCCTTTATGGCTGGATTCTGATTCCCTTATTCACAAGGAAGAATATTCCAATCTTTATCCAATTCCCTTGCTATAAATAGAAAACTGTCAAAAAATATCATTTAAACTCTGTTCCAGTTCTTTACGGGGATTTTTTAAGAACAAAGACAAAAAAAATAAAGTATTTCTCTTGTATACATATGGCTGCATGTACCTTTATAAATGAACATGATTAGAGTATAACTTTTGTTGCTTGACTAATTTTTTAGGTATGGTATGAAAATCGAAGTTTAAGACTAGGATAGCTGTTGTCTGCTTTTATGAACAGTCAGAAACTAGGTCACTGCAAGAACTGAAAACATCTCAGTGGTCTGTCATAGTTCTGTCATATTCTATATTTTTTTGTGTAGCTAATACAGTATATTGTTAATGTGAGATCTGGCATGTCTTATTGTAGCACAGGCTAATGTAAGTTTAATCATCTGTGAAACTTGTCAAGTAACGTAGAAGGCAAGCACAATCTGTGGATGCTAGGCTGCATTAGCAATTCTTATGTGGCAGCTCAGAAGGCTCTTGACCTCATGCCCTAAACCTCCTTGCACATGCACATGAAAGTTAAAAAAACACAAGGTTTTTTGCTGTGTTCCTCTGGGCGAGCTCCTCAAAGCACAGTCCTGATGCTCCATACAGCCCTGCAATGTAGCTGGAATGTGTGGCCTGAGCATGGGGCTTGGCTGGTAGCGATTTTTTCATGGGAAACTCACTCCAGTCCCTGGTAGACAGCGGTAGGCAATGAATTAGGCTGCTCTGTAGTAATTATCTCCCTGTAGCCTTCTGCTGCTGCTGCTGTTTCCTGTGCATTCCTGTCTTCTTGTCCCACACTGCCACTGACATCATGGGTGTACTGTGCCCTTGGTCTTTGCTGTCAGGAGCCCTCCCTATGATCCCATGCATGTTAAAGGCAGCAGCTCACCAGACAGTGTCACTTTTCCTCACTTCTGTAACTCAAGTTACAAATAACCAACGTATGAAGAAACTTTTTCAAATGATCTGCGGCTGTGTGCTGCGTTTTGGCTATAACTGCATCTTCTAGCACTTTACCATAGCTGTTTTTATCACAGCGTCAGTTTCCATGAGTTAATCTTTTTATACATATATTGCCTTCAAAAAAGCTGAGCTATAAATAGAGATTTGTTTTTCCCAAATTGTACAAAGTAGACCATTCATCTCACTGATTTCTCTTAGGTGGCCCCAAAGAGCCCAAAGAGGAAAATGAGTAACTGCCTAAAATAATAATTTGGAGAGATGCAAAAATATTCTGCTTCTTGTCCTGCACACCCTGTCCTCTCTTCCCAGGATCTGCACCCCCTCCGTGCTCTGAGGAAGTTACTGAGATGATGACATAAGCGAGGGTGACAAGCCTGGGTATTATATACAGTTATTTTTCCCAACCATGTATATGTTTTAGACGATTGACTCTTCATTTACAAAGTTGCTTTCACTCATAAAGTTGAATTCTTTGGCAACAGACACATCCCAATGACAAACCTCTCTGAATAATTATAGATACTATAAGAAAAAAAACCTATAAGAACAAATAATAATCTTAGCATTTATTATCATTACATTTCTATTCTAGTGCTTAGGGTTTGTCAGATATTTAGAGAGTAACAGAGAAGGAATGACCTTTCCTCTTAAATCTAGATATATTAAACTGTCCTTTAAAATTGATGCTCACTTGAAACTCCCCCATGCCCCATATACCCAACACATGGTACCAATTAGCTATCTCCAGTATATATCCCTAAGCTGACATCTGTTTTCTGGCTCCAGAGCCCTATAGGCCACGTGTGGCTGAAAGGCTCACCGCCAGCTGCAGATGGCAAGATAGACATGGGAGGCCATTAGGCTGAGGAGAAACCACTGGAAACAGACTCCCAGCTACAGATTTGTCCCTTGGCAGGTCCCTTGTCGTATGATCCAGTGCTTCAAGGAGGAAGTGAGCCACAGGAGCCTTGCCATGTCTCCAAATTGAGTGAGAAAAAAGTGGGCGACAAGGATGTTGAGAGGTCTGAAAATTTCAAAATCTAAATATGGGTTTTATGCAGTACAGAAAACAGTGCAAAATAAATCTGGAAAACAACCTTTTATGGTTTTGGATTTGTTTCTTTTTGGAAGCTGAAACCAGGATGACATCCAGAATCCTATCCTTCCATGGTCTCCCTGTGAGCTGTCAAAAAGAAACCTTATCTTAAAAAACATAACATCCCATTTGGCTGGCTAGCTCTTCAGGCACACTACTAAGCCGTATCCTGCCCTCTGGGAAACCTCTAGTGCAAGGAGGAACATAAGACTGCAGCAGAAAGCTGGTAACTCTGCACATCTCATTGGGTTTGGGTTGGTTTGTTTTCTGCCCATAACTGTGTGTTCTGAAGGCCTGAGGTGATTCTAGAAGCTGACGCAGAAGGGAAAGATGAGGGATGATGGTTCTGGGTAAGCAAGTTTTAAAAATCAAAACAAAATGGCAGAATAAGAAGATAAGGAATGTGATGGGTAAGCTTAGGAACACAGGACAGGATACAGATTGTGAATTAGCATTGTGCCATGAGGGTAAGGTGTACATCGCGTATGTGTGCTTAAAACACATGTTGAAAGAAACATCCATCTGTAACTTAGCCTTAAAATGTTAAAAATAGAAAATCACATACTGAGAACAGGTGAATGAGTGAATAAGATTTAAGCAGCTGATTAACCATCAGACAAGGAAATAAAACTCCCTTTTAATGGATTACAGTAACTCTATTAGCTGTCTTCAAGGAAACTTGAGCTTGGCTTGTACTGACTAATGTAAAGTTACCCATGAAACCAAGTGCTCTAGGAGCTGCTGATGTAAGAGGTGGGGAGCTACACTACATTTTGTGATGCAAAGAAGCCCTTTAAATGGCAAATTCTAATAGATTCTGTTTAGAAATGTTGAAAAATACAACAAACTGACTGGCCTGAATATTTGATTTTTGCATGTTGGAATCATTAGACTTTCTGCAGAAAGTATTTATGTCAGATATGTTTTTAGATAAGTGCTGGTATTTTGTTGTGTCATGGCATATTTCATTGTCTTACTGACATTTTATATTTCTCTAGTGGTACTCAATACAAAATAATTGATATTACAAAATACTAAATCAATGTATGTTAAATCCTGAGTCTATGATTATATATGCCCTGTGACTGCAGTAGTGGTCAATATGTCTAGTCGCTTTCCAGAGAAAAAAGTACACAGGAAGGAGCTGATTCCGTACCAAACCCCAAACAGATTCCAGACAAATTACAAGGTAGAAGTTGAGAGAAACAACAGCTATTAATCCTTTATCCTTTTACTGTCAATATTTGTGAAGGATTACTAAAAGTAAAGGATATTGTTATAACAAGTGATGTATCAGGAAGAAATTTAAACATTAAAAAAAAAAATTACCTCTTAAATTTTGAAACATCCATAACACATTCATTTACAAAGCACAGTATGTAGCAAGACATGAGTCACCTTTCAACAAGGCACACAAATAACCTGTGTTTGCAAACACACTTATCCAGATGGCAGGTGACTTTCAGCCCTGAGATGCAGATTCAGATGTCTGGAGCTCCACACCAATGCATCTTCCTCCTTGCCTTATATGAGCACATTTTGGCTCTTGCTACTTTGAGGGTACCTTTAGGCAGTTGCGGGGTGGTGTCTATGCTCTCTGTTAACTTCTTACCACTGGGAAACCTGGAGCTGAGCCCCATAGGACCTTTGATCTACATATTAGGATGCCTGCTCTCTTCAGAAACCAGAAGCAAATGCCTCAGGGGAGACTGGCAACCATCAAAAAGTTGCAATATGAAACCTGAAGACACAGCAGGTGAATTAAATTCTAAGGCCAAAGTAACTTTGGTAAAAATGCTCTCACTTAATAGCTGAATTACAAGAGTCAGTCAACTTCAGTAAGGCTGGAGGTGGTGGTGCAGTGGAGGGCTTGTGCTAGAACCCTGTAAGGTGGCAGCCTAGATCCTGCTTGCCTGCATCGGACTTAGAGCCAGTGAAGAAACTACAGGGTTGTGGTGCTGTGGGGTATTTCAGCTGCAAGTTAATGTATAGTGGTTTTAATTGTGTTTCATTTAATTTTAATTCTGGCCAACCTATATGTGACTGCTGAGGGAGCAAATGCTGGAGCTTGTCATTACATCTCACAATGATCAAACCAAAAGCAAATCTGGATCAAAGCATCTTTTGGTGCTTTGTGTTTTTCAGAGCATGGGTAAGATCCCGATGGGAAATTTGCCTGTTGCTGCAAGGGCTCTGCGCAGATCCTGGGCATCACTTCAACTTCCTAAGCACAACTGAAAGACTGCATGAACTGTAGAAAGAATGAGTTGAGCAGAGACAGAGGCGGTCAGCAGTTTTACTGCAGAGTAGAGCAGAGCAAAGCAGCACAGCAGGAGCAACCAGCAGAGTCAACAACAGAGGTTTGTGATGCATGGCAGTAGCTAATGGTAAACCTGTCTGCTGTGAGCAAATGGCACTAAACACAAGAGTATTGTTACTGTGAGTAGCTAGAGGCAAACAGAGCAACCCTCAAGAAAAAAAAAAAAAAAAAAGCAAAGGAAAAAGCTTTCAAATGGTGAACTATGGGGAAATAGATTACAAAGTATTCCAGGAACAACAGTCAATATCTGTCACTTGTCTGTCTCCTGGACTGGAAATGGAAATTGGGCTTTCCTATTATCTTACAAGCATTGAAAACTGTAGGATGAAAACATGGTCAAGAGTATTAGGAATTTAAAAATAGTTTTACAGGAAAAAGCCTGAAGTCCATCTAGTCTGATACCCTAGCCCTGAGAGCAGACGCTTAGAGAAAGAGTGCAAAATACTAGCATGTGGGGAGTGACAAATCCCTGCTATGTGCTTCTTGTGAGTCTCAAGCAGAAGGGTTAAATCTTTGTCTGTTTTTATTTTTTCCTAGTAGGAACGAATGTGCACAGGGGCTATATTTGGAGCTGTTAACTCGTTTTGTGAATATGTTTATGACTAGCAAAATTATTCTTAGATTAATTTCCCCACAATATTTTCAGCACGATAAATACTTTTCCCCTATCTAGTTACTGATCAGAAAGGAGACACCAATAATCCTCCGCTGTAAGCCATTACGGCTGACATCTTGTGGTTGCTTTTTGTATGCCACCTTCTGCTCAACTTTCTGATATAAGACTGAATTTTCCCTTGTGAATGGCAATTGTAAATCATCTCTGTCACTGATTGTATATTATCTACAAGATTCTAAAAATTATTCAGTAAACCCAATAAGGAGCTGAGAAAAGAAGTAATGCTGGTATCAGAATTTACTTCCTTCTTTTTTCCAGAGCTTTAAGGTTTTGAATTGCTAATGTACAAAGGCATTCTTACTACAGCAATCACAGCCTTATTTAACATGTCTCTGTTTACATGCTGATATTTATCAGCTTAAGTATTTTTAAAACTCTTAGTAATCCTACCCTGGATCACTAAATAGACTTAAAGGCATTGGCTGGAATAATAGGGGAGTATAGTTTGAAAACCTCTCCAAGTTCTGCCTTTTGTGAATTAATAGCCACCAGCGTCCAACAGAACGGGTATAGCGAGGCCTGCCTCTTGCATATATATTTAGTCAAAACAGTTTCTGGGAGCACCACCGTGCTCTCCAATGTTTCATCATGTATTATATTGCAGTGCAAGTGTAAAAGGCACATCTCCAGTGCAAAAAAAGATCCATTTCAGAGCATGAAATATTGCCAGTTCAAGGAGTACAGGAATTGCTACATTGTTTGTTTTTTTTTTTTAATCTCAAGTTGTTGTTACAATGCGAGGCTACATCTTCATATTCTTCTGTATTTAAAGGTAGAAGTTTCTTCTTATGCAGCAATTTGCAACTTGCAATATATTTATACAGAGCTGGAAAGTAATTTGGACATTTATTTGACACATTCTTCTATTGGTATTTTATTAGTTTGCCCACTGTCCATGGGAATCAACAACTTCTGCAGCAATACTTTGAAGGAGGTTTGGGGTACTGAGGGGAGTCTACCTCATCATCAGCAAGTAGCAGGGAAACAGCAGATCAATTATCTTCAGTTATTATTGTGTTAAGTAAGGTTAGATCACCCAGTATTTTCTTATGTGTATATAAATAATTCATTTATTTTGAAAAGAAATGAGATTTCCTTCCTTTGAACTTTTCTGAGTGACAGGATGCTCCCTTGTGTCCGAACAGCATAGCCCAGTTTTAATGCACTTCCAAGGAGCAAATTAGTTGATCAGGAACAAATGAGTAGACTTTGCTTGTCCTTCAAAACAGAATTAATTCTAGAATGACAGCTAAGTGTGTAAGCCTGAATGACATAATTACAGAGTTAATGAGGACCTGAAACAGCAATAGATAACAAAAATCTCAGTATATCATAAACTCTACATTTGCAATAAATGCAACAAAAGTATTAGTTCCATTGTTCCTGTAATATGTTTAGGTTGCTGTTTATAATGCAATATAGTATTTCAGCATTTTTCATCTTTCAGGTTTCCTTATTGTGATCTCTGAGTTCAGAGATAATAAATTACAGGACCTTAAGTCGTGATTACTATTGCAGAACTGTAAATATGCATGTTCTAGAAACTTGAGAGAATGCAAAGAAATTGCCGTAATTATCTGGAGGAAAAACCCCTCACATCTGTAGAGCGCTGCAGCTGCACAGAATAAAGTTGTAAACACAACTACCCAGACAAAAGGGGTAGGGAAAACATGACAGCCAGCAAGAATGTTACAAGAATAGCATCATCAAAGTTAGGCAGACAAGGACAGAATAATTATTAAGACCTTACTGCCCAAGCAGATATTTAAATAGGTGGCTTTTCACTGATTCCATCACTGATTCTAATGCTGAGGGGAGCATAATGATTAGCAGAACAAAGGCTTCTGTCTGTCTATGTCTCATTCATCTTCCGGTACTTTTTTCTCAAAAATGCTTTGTGCAGAAGATGGGTTTTTCTTAAAGAAGACTGATGCTGTTTTTTTAAATGCCAGACATACATGCAAGCTTTTCAAGCTTCAGTAAAGATTTGCAAAGTTAAGGTCTATGACATTATGAAAATAGTTCAAAGTATCTACTCTAATCCTTGACCACTGTGGATTTGTTTTGGAGCACAGTGAAACTTCTTTATGAGAAATTAATACAACAGAAATGCAGCAGAAATAGGGCAGAAATAGAACTGAGTGCCTTCAGACAAGGGACATGGACATATCAGATAAAAGAGAGTTAAAAAATACATCTTCAGGTGTAGACGCTTTATTACTGAGAAATTTCAGCAACTCAGCTTCAAGGAAATGCAGGTGGGAGTCAAGTAGCAATAACTGCTCCATAAAGAATAGAAATGGGTGCTGCACAAACTGTAATTGATGGTCCTTTAGTTTTGTAATGTTGATGAGAATCAGTATAAATCATATGCATCACAAAAATAGACAATAACATTTTTAACTTTATGTCCTGACCCACAACTACTTACCTGTCAGTTGTCAGAATCAAACCAACTGCACTTTGCCCACAGAATATTCAGTTTCAGAGCATTTTCTGACTGAATTTCCTCCCTTGAGGAAATCTCTTCATAGCAAAATTAAAAGAAAATTTTTACTTTTCTAGAACATGGTTTTCAGTATTACCTAGAGAACTAAGTTTGTCCGTTAAAAGAAGATATTAAAATGGTTTTAAGAAATCCCATTAAGTGATTACAAAACCAGCATCTTTTTACATAGGATAATATTCCTCAAAAATTAGACAAAACATAGAAATAACAGAACTTATGTTGTGCAAATAATAATAATAATAATATTACAGCATCTTTTAGTATAACTTTGCAGCGATAGCACAAATAATGATGCTCAGAACTCAAATCTGAACACAGTCAATTTCACATTTCATTTGGCAGTAGAAATAATTGGGACATAATCCTTATTATGCATTATTAAACGCCTTACAGATCCCACTGAAAACAGTGAGGTTGCACTGTTTGCTTTTAAGATGTATATGCAAAAGAAACAATTGAAACGATCTGCGGTTTGGGTAACAGTTAATAGTGAAACAGCTTAATGCTACATTTTCTTGCCCTCAATACTATTGATACCAATGGTAAAGACATATGTCTTAGGTTCTTTGATGACAACATGGGAAAAAGAAAGGTAGCTGAGTAGATCTCTGTGAATTAAGTCAATCTCCACTATAATTCTGCAAAGGTCCTCTGTTATACAGCCTCTCTTTCAGCACAATTTACTGAACAGAAGGTGCAGGCAGTTTCCAGCCCTAACCTGTTGATGTGTCCAGAAGAAGCTGGCTCAGCCCACAGGGAGCACAGGGCTGTTGGAAAAGCCACACTGTGAAGATGTGCTGACTCCTGACACTGCAATGCAGTGGAGAAGAAAACCTGTGCTGGCAGAGCAGCTTCCAGGAACTCAAATTACACTTGGGAGTTCACTGCTAGGGAAGGGAATCAAGGCAAATGGAAACATGTCAGATTCCTGTCTATTTGCAGTACCCCACAAAAATATCACACGCTCAGGTTTTTAGTTCACTCCCAGGTGAAACATGAACTACCATGCTATCTTGGCTTGTAGCAGATACAGTGTGGCCAGTAGGACTAGAATAATAGGAAAACAATGTTTTGGACCAGCGGACTTTGACACAGGAGGGATTTCAAACCCATGAATAACATGGTGATACCTCATTCATATACTATTGCTTGCTCCATTATTTCCTAGAAGAAATGTGATAAGCCCAAGCTGGGCTTTCTTGTTGTAAAAAAAGAAGCGCCTTCTACTTCACTGAGCATTTGCAGCCGACTTGAGAGCACCTCAGTCTATTCTAAGAGTGTAACAATTTATCCATGTATTCAAGTACTTTATGTGTTTTGTTGCAGCTTGGACTGCCGGCTGAAACACAAAAAGACTTGACAATTTATAAAGATTCGTTCTTTGCTTCTTCTGTATTACTCTATTTATGATTGCTATTATTAAGGGCTGCATACATTTTTATGTTTTTGGTTACAATTCCTATATCTTCTTTTGAGTGGTGACTTTGAAAGTGCTAGTAAAGTCATTCACAATTTTCATCCTCGCTATGAGCCTCCTCTTTTCACTTTCAGCAACCCCTCATGTTTCAAGCTCGCAGTTTAACTGATGAAAACCCTTTCCCCCCTGTAACAACCAAACGTTTAAGCACCGGAATTCCATAAGCCCCGGGCTTTTTGTCCCCTTGGAAGTACGCAGAATTACGCTCTCGCACCCGCGCATGCGCGCAGCATCTGAGCATGCGCAGAGGGTCTGGAGCCGGCGGCGGCCTGGGTGGCTTCTGCGCCGCCACCGCCGCCACTGCGATGGGCTGAGGGAGAAGTGGTGTCTCCGGGCTCGGCTCTCCGAGGATGGAGAGAGCCATGGAGCAGCTAAACCGGCTGACGAGGTCCCTGCGCCGCGCCCGCACCGTGGAGCTGCCGGACGGTACGAGGGGGGCGGAGGGAGATCTGTCCTCGCGGTGTGTCCCGGTGCCGTTGCGGCCTCTCCGCTCCGGTGTGGCCCGGCCCGGCCCGGCCCGGTGTGGTGGGGCGGGGGTTAGCTGAGTAGGGGGCTGTTGCGTGTCCTCGTCTGGCGAGGCGGCCTGGGACGATGGAAACCGGCTGCCTCCCTCTCTCCCTCCCTCTGCCTCCATGAGGCTTTTTTAGTTTATTACGGTGATAACAACAGCAGTAGCGATTTCCGCATCTTCTTCCCCCGGTGTCTCGCCGCTGAAGGATGGAAATGCCCGGGACCCAGGGCACGGCGTGCCCCTGCACGCGGCTGCTGCCCTTGGGCCCGGGTGAGAGAGTGGTTCGGCGTGCCGGACCCTCTTATTGTCCAGCTTTGAGTCCTTCCTTAGGTGCTTCGTCTATGTCATCACTTTTGATGACAAATCCTTGGCTGTTTTGTTAGTTTATTTTTGTTAATAGCACTGAATTTTCTATGAACTAGTTTTGTAAGTCACTGATCACAGGCTAATTTTTCTGTCTCTAGACTACTTCACATTGACAGTAGCCATCCCATATTGGGATAGATGTGAAAATATAGCTTCAGGCTTTTACAGCAAGTAGTTTAGTGTTCCAGCCAGATCCAGTTTTTGGGAGGCCTACCTCTATAAAAACTCTTGGATATGCAAAAGTTTCTGTTCCTGTGAGTGATATGCTGTCATTGCCAGCTTTCATCTCCAGTGGTGGAAGAAAGCAAGTAATACTCTGTTTTCTCTGTGTCTTCGCTGTTTGGACTTCCTAGCTGCTGTGTATATTCTTCCCCTTTCCTTATTGTCACCTGCCAGCAGTTTCAGTATCTGCCAGTGTAGTTGCTCATAAATTTCACAAAATTGACATACAAATTGCAGATGGGTTTTGCTGCTGCTTGCAAGCAAGCCTTGGAACGACAGCAGTGAAAGCTGACATAACACTGTTAATGTGAGCTGAGGCTTGGAGAAATAATGTAGTAGCACCAGTTTAACTAAGTGATGATGGTGGTATGAATAATGCGTAGCGCAACTTACGCCAGTTGGAGCTGCTTTAAATTTATGGCAGTACTAGAATAAGCAATTTCATTTTGAATTTGAGTTCAGCTATTTTCTTCTTACCTGAGGCATCTTACATTTCAGGGGTAATCATGTCAATGCTAGTGCAAGCCCCGTGACTTCCGAACAAGTACCTCTCTTGTCCTGTGGCGCAGAAGGAATCTCAGTCCTATGTATTCTCTAAGAATTACATGAAACAAGTCGCAGCTGAACTGAAATAAGAAGATGAATGGACTTTCAGGCAATGAAATCTCAAATTACATTCAAAGAAAACCCATTTGATGGCTGTCTAACTTTGGTTAGATGTATAATGGCCCATCGCAGCTCATTACATGTCTTCTTTCTTGATCTTGGTGTTCTCCAGGCTCATTCAGGCCTGCCCAGAGTGCACTTGAGAAGCAGGTTTGGGTTGTAGTGTTTTGCTCCAAACATGTACTGACAGGATCAGCTTAGAAAATACCACCACCAGTCTAGTATGGCATGCAGCTTGGTGCTTCTTGTGTCTTATGTCCAGCCTCTTCAGTTATGATTTCTACCCCCTCTCCCCTGGTACATAAATAGCTATAAAGATACATAGCTTACCTCTCCATCCTTAAACTGAGAGTTATAGTAATCTCTTAGGAAATGGAAATGTATGTTTGAACTTCTTATGCTGAAAAAGGCACTAAATCCAGGTATTTCATTTCCTATGCATGTGCTGGGGCCTTAAAGGTATTATATGGATGGTGCTGACACTTCTCTAAGCTTGTGATCTCTGCCAAATTCAAACCAAAATCTCTTAGGAAATAAAGTAAGTGTTTCTGGATTCTACTGTTAAGTGCCTGGAAAGCTAGGTGTTGCAGCCCAAAGCAGTAGGTCTTAGGCTGTTTAGTTGCCTGTGCATTTTGCGTGCTTTGTTTTTTGTCTTCAGATATTCATAACTTGACATGCAAGCAAGTTAGATAATAAATATATTCTATAAGTACATGAGGCATATAATACTTTTTCTTTCACTGATGTATTTTAATAAGTGCTTATTTATGAATAGGGATAATAGTTACCAAAATAGGCACAAAAGCTCCTTAGTTCCACTTCATTTTATTTCTGTACGGAAATATTCTGGGAAAATCAGCACATATTTTGCAGTGTAGATTCTGTTAATAGAACAGCAGAAAGCTTAGTTTTGTAACTGTACCATAAACACATTTAATGGTCCAGTTGCACTCGTATTTTACTATTGTCTTTTTCTAAATTGCTATACTTGCAATGCAGTTAAATTTAATTGGGATTAGTATGAAGCATTTCAGTTAAATGTGCTGGTGTATCTAAAGCTCTTATTTTCTGTTTCAGTTTGTTTGTTTGTTTTCTTTTTCTTCTGCCTGTTTAATAGGGCATGATTGTGGAAATTCAAAGGACGTCTATGGTTTAGTTAGCATTCTCAAGTTCTGGTTTTTGTTTCAGTTCAGAGTTTTCTCTTCATGTCAAGAGATCTGTGGAACAGAACCCAAACAAGAAGTTTGTGTTTAATTTTTTTTTCATTTAGGTACACTGGAAGCTAATCATGAATACATTTTTTTGATGTTATCCGGTCATTTTTACCGTAGATATTTTTATTTAGCATCTGTTTAGTTTTATTTCCAAAACTCTCCCTCTTTGTGTGTGTATCCTCTCCCATCCAGCCTCCCACTTTCTCAGACCCCAGCAAAAATGCTAGTGGTACATGCTAGGGCTGGAGTTATCTGTGCTCACAGAGCTCTGCTATAAGGAACAATTTACAGACAGTTCAAACTCTTGAACTTGGCGATGATTAGGATGTCTTTCTACAGCTTGGAAATGTGATTTTGTGTTTTGAGAGGTTTGTATCTCTTCCACCATGTCTTTACTATCAGCAATATTAAAACTATTATTTTTTTAAATAAATAACATCATTATTATTTGATTTTGAATATAACATCTCTTTTCAGTGTTCAAAGATAATAATAGATTAAAATTGTTTTTCTTTTGTAAGCTACCTGTAGACTGCTTCACATACTGGGTAGCAGCACTAACCTTGGAGTACTGTTGAAGAATAATAACAGATAGTATAACTGCAGCATGAGAAGCTTTTCTCTGACTCCAGCTGATAAGGCTGAAGAATTAATTTGGTAAATGTCAGTTTGCCTGTCTGGTTGGAAGTACTGAATGTGTAGAAGCATGTGCATAAAAGATATGAGAAGTTACAGTTGTTTGGATCTGGTTTAATTCTTCCTATTCTGATGGCTTTGTAACTTTTTGGATAATTTGGAACACTTTGATCAATTAAGATAATGAAAAAGAAGTTCGAAGTAAAAATTTTATAAGAGCAGTCCTTTATTTCCATATCCTGGAACTGTATGGTAGGGTTCTCAGAAAGTATAGTCCCTTTTGTCATAAGCTGGCATCTACATGAAAAGTCTGTGGAGATTGTGTTCCCAACAATGCTTCAAGCTGGAAATTATAATCATTATACATCAATAATAATTAATGTACCTCAGTATTATTAATGATTATTCTACATTAAAGGCTTCAAAGTTTTGTCAAATTCATAGAATCCTAGAAGGGTTTGAGTTGGAAGGGACCTTAAAGATCTAGTTCCAACACCCTGATACAGGCACGGATGCCTTTCCTCTACACCAGGTTGCTCAAAACCCTGTCCAGCCTGGCTTTGAATGCTGCCAGGGATGGGGCAGTCACAGGTTCTCTGGGCAACCTGTGCCAGTGCCTTGCCACCCTCACAGGGAAGAATTTTTTCCTAATATGTAATCTAAATCTCTGCTCTAGATTTGTCCTTTAAAAATAATGTTTTACTCCAGAAAGTCTTTAAGTGGCTAAATAGACATGTCATACCCATACAGTGTGCTGGTATGTGCAGCAGAAGTCCTGGCAGGGACTGTATAGCTGAATGTCATTCTGTTTCCACCATTGACTTGCATCTTTGTGTTCTGGCCTTTTTTGTATTGCCTTCAAATGTGGAATATGGAACTGATCAGAAATTAAATTGAAATTTATTGCATTCAAGTATTCATGTTTGGAGAAAAAAAACAAATGGTTGTGGAACAACTTAGTTTAAAGAAATAATTTTTACAAACTTGTCTGTATCCAGGACTGTGGAAGCCACCTTGGAAGTTTCCTTCTTAAAATAAGCTAATTACTTCTTTTTTTTTTGTTAATGCACGTTTCTTAAATACATTGGCCTAACAGAATTGTCAGTTTAGAAAAACTGATGCTCCATTGAAAATTCTGTAAGTATTACTTTATAAAAGAAAAACCCACCATATTGAAACTTCATGTGTTAGTCTTGTTAATTATGTCTTCTAAGTATGATGGCTTTTTCTCTATAATCAAACTTTAGTTACGTATAACCTGTGCAAAAATAATAGTCTGTTGAACAATGGACACGTTAGAAGGTAACTTAAGTGCTGCTAGATTATTTCACAGATGAGGTTCATTTGTTATAATGGAATAATTTAATTTCTTCACAGACAATGAAACTGCTGTCTATACACTAATGCCGATGGTTATGGCTGACCAGCACAGGTGAGAGCTTCCTTACATTTCTTCTTCTTTATTTAATTTTTTTTTTTCTTTTTCACTTTTTAAAGTCTGAAAAACCGGCATGTTTGCAAGAGTTGTAGCTGCTGGAACGCTCTCAGGAGTTCTGCTGCTGAACAATTCTGCTGAGATATTCTGTAGCTGAAGCTAGTCACTGACTGTGTGCATTCCAGCATATTCTTACCTAAGAAACCTGTTTTGTTTTATGCCATAGACTTGTTCTCTTGAATGCACACAGAGCAATTTGTCCTAGAATAAGAACAAATACTTTTTTTTTTTTTTTTTTTTTTTGTGTAACGAGTGTAGCTCTGAGTGTGCATTTACTGATGACTTAGAAACTTCTAGTCTCATTAGGCATCTTGGAAAGACATGGAGTAAGAGCTGTACAGTGAGATTGGTTCTTTTGAAATACCTCAGATGACCATCTGTTTCCTTTACCCAGTGATCCTTAGTGTGATTGGGACCTGGGGGGTTGTATAGTGCCAGCTAAGTGGTGCTACCTTCTGAAGAGTTTTGTAGGCAAGCTGGTCTTACTGAAACTGTAAAGTGTTTATCTAATCAGGATAAACATTTGTTCTGCTAAATAGTATTTTGTTGAGATTGTGTGGAAGGGTTTTAAGTTATGTTATCATACTACAGATTGAAATCACCTGTTCACTTGCCATTTTGCTTGTTTTGAGATATTTTATCTTAGCTAATATTTTATCTTTATTCCTCAAGGCTTGAAGGGACCTAATTAAATTTATTATTCTGTTGTCATATCATTTGCCTTTCTACTTCATTCAGTTTTCCTTCTGAACTCTGCCTATGTTTGGGAAAGCTGCTGGATATCTGGTTAGAGTATATGGGTAGAGATAAGGAAGAAAATGGGAATTTATTTTTTTCAGACTAGAGTTTGTTTTCCATGCTTGTAATGAAGTGATTTGGCCATCTGGTCTTATTCTTACTAGTTTACCTTTGGAACAGTTGCCCAGTGTTACAGTTCATGATTTATGTACAAGCAAAAAGTGAAAGAGTAAAAGTACTGTTAATATACAAACACTTGCAAGCTGTTGGATGTTGTTAGTTGGAGGGAAAAGAAATAGTGATCAAGAAAGAAATAGGGTACTTTTGTACAGTATATACTTTGCTTGGATATTGTGAGATAATTTATTTAACATTATTTTTTTTTGCTTAAAGGTCTGTCTCAGAGCTGCTGTCAAATTCAAAATTTGATGTGAATTATGCATTTGGACGTGTGAAGAGAAGTTTGCTTCATATTGCAGCAAAGTAAGACTTACTTGAGTCCAGTCCAGAAGTTAACAATGAAAGTAATACCGCAAATCTAAGGCACCAATGTAAGCTGGGAAACTCTGTAGTATCGGTTAATACTTTGTTTTTACACTTTTTTGTATTTTGTTTGTTCTTTTAGCAGTGTGCCTGCCTCATTGAGGGGATAGTTTTTACACATAATATCAAATGGCTGTCTAAATTCTTGCTAAGGAAGCCTAGGTGAATACTTCTTTTCTTTCTCTGAAATCTCAGTTTGTGAAGAAATGTAGCAATTATATATATTCTGTATAGCTGTATTACTCTGGATTTTGTAGATACAGAGAAATCTTGTCTGCAGGTGGTGCTTGTTTTTGAAGTATTCAAAACCACTGAGAAATGCTTGGATGTTGGCTGGGAAGCAGCTGTTACGAAGTACTTCATAAGACCATACCTGAAGGGAATGTGACTAATTTCTAATAAATTCTTATATCCTGTGTAAAAGGCTTAAGTGCAAATTTCAACTCCATGACTTAGATTATTTATTATTTATGAATCTCTTCAGTGGACATATATCTCTATTGCCAAGAAACAGACAGATTAACATTACTTTAACAGAAATGAACCGTATAGTTTTTGAAATGGCCTTTTTCTGGAAACTAAACTTTGAACTAGTGAGTTCTGTATCTGGGTTCTGTTTAGAATATCTTGAAAGCTCTTACATTTAAACTGAAAAAAAAGTAAAAATAAAAGATGATGACACTACTATTTCTATGAATAGCAGGTACTTGGGCATAATGTAGGCAGGACTTCCAGCTTTCTAAGCAGAGTGTTCTAGAAATATATTTCCCAGGTATTCCATCTCAGAATTGCATGCTCCTTATGTAAAATTTACTTGAAAAAGTACTCGAAGAAAAAAAAAATGCAAGCAAATTTTTAGCATATGTCTTGAAGTATCTTTGAAAAGCTGCTTTCATTGATCATAAATCCCAAGAAATTGTGTTACACCTAGTTTCTAGATTCTCTTTTATCTTGGTCAGTTGTTGGGTCACTGAGAGGTTACAGAAATGCTGGCTTTGCAACTTATTATACTGTTAGTCTTTGGTTTCTTTGGATTGTTGGGTATCAGTTTTGTTATTGGCAAGATTATTAACTATGGATAAGATAGTCATGATAGATATGAAAATACTGTATATTTATTCTCCCATTCAGATCTTCCTCTTGAAGAGTTCAGGAACAAGATAAATATACAATGCAAAGTTTCTGTGTTCCTGGTGATACTGATTTTTGTATATTATGAAAAGAAAATTGGAGTTACAAGTTCAAAACAAATAGCAAAGATATTTTTATGAGTTTGAGGTTTTCTGATACTTAAGGTTTAAATATAACTCCTGGACAGTAAAATGTAAAATAAAGAATTATATTGGAGTTGTTATTAAAGGGAAAATTTGGTCCTGTGAATAGATTAGAGATAGGGAGGTGAGAGGAAATAGTAAGCAAAACATTTTAAACAGTTTATATTTTAAACAACTGGCAGTCTTAAAGATTTGCTGTTGAGTTTTAAAGTCACTAAAATCATGTAGAAGGCTAGCATCTGTTCAGCAGTGCACATTATGATCACTCAGTTCTCACTGCATATAAGTGTCCTTAGCTTTGTGTAAATTGAATGATGAAGGTGCAAAACAGTTTTGTGTAAGGATTTCTCTGCTAAGTGTAATCTGTATGTAGCATTGCTGTTGTCTTCAATATAGATTTCGTTTGTAAATATCCTTATTACAGTATTTTCCCTTCCTTATTTTATTCTTAGCTGTGGATCAGTTGAATGCCTTGTCCTATTATTAAAAAAAGGAGCAAATCCAAACTATCAGGACATTTCAGGATGCACACCTCTCCATTTAGCAGCAAGGAATGGGTAAGAAAGTTTTTGAAACTCTTGAAGGTTTTGTGCATAGTGCACTTGAGCTGACATGTTCTGCAATATTTTTACGTAGTTGAAACAAAATACTTTGGTTTTCACTTCTGAAAATAGGATGGTGCACTTACAGGGAACATGGAAGTTACTTTGAATATTCAGAAAATGTTTTTATTATGAATAGAGAGTTATGTCTGAAATGCCAATTTTAGTGCCAATTGTTTTAGTGTTTTCTGTTATGTAGGAGCTTAATGTGTATTACAACAGTGATTGAACAAGGGATGTGTTCGTGTTCCAGTTAGCTAAGTAAGAAAAGATTTCAAAGTGGACACTGGAGGATTTGGAAGATGCAGGGATTTCAGAAGTTTCTCAGGTAGTGTCTCCAAGGAAACTTTTACTGCAGGCAAAAGGATATTAAGCTTGCTCACACAGCATTAGGAGGGGGGGAGAAAACCTCTTCCAAAAATGGTGAGCAAGCACCTTTTTGGGATTTCTTAAGGTCTTAATTCTTGAATTGCAATATGTGGAAACACTCAACTGATAAGAGTAAATTTGTCTTTTTGTTTTTAGAGCAGGTGTGTATTACAGTAACTGAATTGTATCATGACTGGTACTTCAAATGAGGGAGGTAGTGTTTAGTGGCATTTAGGTATGTGGGAGAAAGGAGACAGAAGCAGCCAAGTGGTACATGAGGAAATGCAGAAGTACACACAGGAGACAGGTGGAAAGGAGGCATGAGAAAGTGAGAGAGGTATCAAATAAAAAGTAAGAATAAACACCTAAGGGTAGAGGACTTGGAGCATTAGAGAGCCCTAAAAGACCAAATAAAACATAAAGTAGGAAAAACAGCCCTACTTTCACTAAGGCAGCTATTGTTTCTTGCCAAAGATTTATATAGGTTACAGTGAGCATTTAATTATTTAATGATTTGGTGATGTTCTGTAAATGTGTTCATTAAAGTGTGCAGATGATGATGAACTGCATGGATTTCTGTTAGCTGAGCTCTAGGTTCTTATCCGGAGAGTGTAGTTCATGCTGAGCTGAAGCTGTTAGAGCGGTGGTTAAATACTTCTGTCTTTCCATAAAAACATTCAGCTATGTTTCTAACCCTGTGCTCTCATATACTACACTTGTACTGCTGTCTGGTACTGCTGTTGATCACTTTTTCACATGCCCAGCACCATACTTCTTATAAAGTAGAACTACCTGGTATAGTTTGTGCGATGAGTTAGTGTGAGTGGAGCTCTTAAGATACTTAGTCTTTGTAAATGATTTTTCCTGTGTGGGTTTTAATGTGTATTCTATTGTTTATAGCCAGAAGAAATGTATGAGCAAGCTGCTGGAATACAGTGCAGATGTCAACATTTGTAATAATGAAGGCTTGACTGCAGTAAGTGCTGCTCATTCTAATGGTGCTCTTAAAGTGAATGAAGAATTTGAAGATTCTCATTTCTTAAACTTCTGCCACCTTACATGTAAATATACAAAACTGCTATGTGGCCAGAGCCCTTAAGTATCAAAAGCTGTGATCAAAGTACCTCAGCATATGATAGTATTGTTCAAAGCTTCTCTTTTAAGACATCAACAGTAACACAGGTTTAAAATAATATTTATGAAATATTTTTATCATTGCTAAAGAAAACATATGTATAACCATTTTGTACTTAGATTCATTGGTTGGCTGTCAATGGACGAACAGAATTGCTTCATGATCTTGTTCAGCATGTCAGTAATGTAGATGTTGAAGATGCAATGGGACAGACAGCCCTTCATGTAGCTTGCCAAAATGGACATAAGACAGTAAGTTTTAAAATTTTATTAACACAGTGGCTTTGTGAAGAATTGGGTAGTGCTTTGATGTTGATGTATTTTCTCTATGAACTTCAGGCTAGTCATGCACATTATGATGGTTGGAAGTGTGAACAACTATTGCTTGTCTTAGTATTGACTGTGTACACTTTGGGAGCAACTAATTTATTCTTGTGGAGATGATTGATCTCCATGTTCATGGGAGCTTAAGAGACTTACTGTATACTATTTAGCCATTCTGTAGTCCTATTATTGCTTTGTTGATAGCAGGTTTTGATGTAATGCTAAACATTTTAAAACGTTATTCCTTACTTTTTAGAATGTATTTGATTTATAATTATACCAACAGTCACGTGCTTTTGAAATCTGAAATTATCCTAATTCACTGTGAATAAAATAATGACTACAGAGTTGGGTCAGTTAAATATCTCTAATATTTGAAGTAAACAAGTTCACATGGACTCCTCTTTTATTGATCTGTGTGAATAGTTTTTAGGCCTGGCCTTGTATTAGGGCTAACTACACTCAGAGTGCAAGTCTGAATGCTTTCCTTGAACTGCATTACAGCATGTAGAGTTACACACATTGTCTCCAGTACTATTTACAGTTCAAATAATAATAAGAAAAATAAAAAAAAAAAATTCTACTCAGATCCTTTCTGTTGTCATCGTCAGAGCTCAACTTTGGAAGGCCAAGTTCAGAGAAACTTAACTACAGACTGACTGGAATATAGCAAAATTTGAGAGTCTGCTCAATATTTTGGAATTTGCTTCCTTATTTCATCTATTCTACTGTGTGTTGAAATCTTCATCTTGTGATAAGATTGTTTATAGGTATCACTAACATGAGCTTTACTTCTCTGAAAAATGGCAGTTTTGTTTTTAAGTAGCTTGTAGTTCCAGGGGTCTTTGGCATTAGTGAAAGATCAGTAAAATGCACAGTTATAAAAAAATGGGACGTTCATAAAAATCTGTGAGCTCTGACAGCCATGATTTTCCATATAGTATTTAGAAATTTTGGTTTTGAGATTCATTATGGAAAATTAAATCCTTCAGTGTAATTAGGCATGCATAACAATAAATAGTTGCAAATCAATAGACTTTTCTGTTCCTTTTTTTCTAAGCCTGGCAATTTTTTCTGTTCTAGACGGTGCAGTGTTTGCTAGACAGCGGTGCAGATATAAACAGGCCCAATGTGTCCGGGGCAACTCCACTCTATTTTGCTTGCAGGTTATATGTTCTTTACTTTTGAATATTGTGCTAAAAGTGAAATGGTTCCCCGTCCCCCCCCCCCCCCCCCTTCCTTTCTGCAATAAAAATTATTAGCATAATGTTTAGGAGGCAAAAAAGCTGACTAGTACTTAATCTTGCCTGGTGTTTGAATGTAATTTGGTGTCTCATCTAAATACTTAGTATTACAGGCATATATACCTTTTTATAACAGACATGTTAAACACAGCCGTGTATGTTCTCGCACGAGTCATAAATTAATAACTGCTAAACTTATTTGAGGAAAAAAAGAGATATACCAACTTAGATTATATACTGAGTACACTGAAAATGCAACCTTTTGTAAGGCAAGTTTCACTATTCTTTAACGTACAGTATGGTATTGCAGTGCATGTGAAATGTGCATATATGATTTAAACTTACAATATCCAAATTATATTGTGTTTATCAGTTGTTTTCTTCACAGTTTAGTTTTATGTCAAAACTAATAAAATGTGATAAATTACCCTTTAATTGGAGCATTTTTGCTACTTGATAGAACATCTACAATTTTATAATCTCTGTGCTTTGGTTACAGTTTAAATAGTTCACATATGATTAAATGTTACTATAAGGAAAAGGAGAAATGGATTGACCTGGTGGCCTGCTAAGAGTTATTTTGTGGGAGCCTTGGTATCTGGAGTTAGTGTATGCTGACTCTTGGCAGTTGAGAAAAAGGAAAGCGGCAAATAGCTGCTAGCTAATTGAATGCCTGAGTGCTTGATTTAGGGGCTGGCACTCAAATCTGTTTTAAAAGAATTAAACAACTTGCCTTGGCTTGGAGGGTTTCCATGAGAAGAGAATGTGTTGCAAGTAAAGCAGTGATGTTTGTTTACAAATCAGCAATTGGAGCAGTTGGCAGGGTAGAATTTGCAGGATACACAGCAGAGGTCAACTTCTCCTAGTCAGAAGTGCCAGCTGGTGGTGCTGCCACCTTGGAAGAAAGATTATAGTTTCCTGATGATGGGGAGAGCAGGATGTGGTAGCAGTGGCTGGAGAAAGGGTATTGATGCCCAGAGTCTGACTGTAAAACCCCTAATGTTGCACTGTGCTTCTGCAGTGGCCTTGAAAGGTAGCAGAAAAATGTAAGTGGCATTATCTTACATCCTGTGTTTCTCTTTAGCTTCATACCGTGTGTTTTCACCTGGCTTTTATGGATGTTGTTTTAGATACAATACTCAGATTATTACTTATAGTAGAGCATGAGTACTGTGTTAACTCTTCTCTTCTTTTGAACAGCCATGGTCAGAGAGATACTGCACAAATTCTTTTGATGAGAGGAGCCAAATATTTACCAGATAAAAATGGTGTTACTCCAGTGGATCTCTGTGTACAGGTATTGAGTTAGTAGCACTCTTTCTGTGAACTTTTGTCACTTACTACAGTGTTATTCAATCAGTTATCTTTTTGTATTTTTAAAGCCTATGAAAGATGGTTGTCCATTGGTGAAAGAGAAATGGAAAAATAACTTTTTGCAATTAATGTGATTGTTCAGGCAGGTCCCCAGTTTGTAGCCTTTGCAAAAGTTTTTAACATCTTTAAAGACTTTGGAAGGTAGGAGCTTATGAAAAGTGAAGAGTTTGCAGAACTCCAGTTGACTAAAAAGTTTGAGAATCTTCGTTTTGTATGATTAATGCTTTGAATGTCTGCTTAAGTCTGCAGTTTTACAGTCCATAGGTCATGGCTTTATATATAAAAATTCTGTCAACATTTTTAGGTGTTAGTAGTGACACCTGGTGTTTGCTGTTTTGTAATGATGAGCCTCCTGTGTGAGCAAGCAAAATCTTTCCTTTTAGCTCCTTTTTTATTTTTTTCCCTTCCGTTGCATACCAGTTCGCTTTTCAGTGTAGTTACATCTTTCTAGATGAAAGACTGAAATCTTAATAACTTTGGTAGTATTACTTTGATTTTGAAAAACTGACTTTCATTAATTCTTGTGGATTCTGAGTGATTTTAGTTCTAGTACCTAATTTCTTGGCACCAGGAACAATTAAATGAATCTATTTAATGAATCTGTTATCACCGTAGCGAGCTATAAACTGTGATGCAAAAAGAAGGAACCTCTGTATTCACAACCTTTAATCCATTACAAGGTCATCTTTTCAGTGTAGAATTTGTTGCCAATTCAGGTGGTAGGTGCCTGCTTGAAAATGCAACTTTGTTAAATAAGAGTTGATACAAATAAAATACAAATTCAAGTCCTGTTATTTCTAGATGACATTTTTCTCAAAAGCTTATGAAGTTAAGTTCTAGTTTGTTTATTTATGTTAGGGTTGGATTACTCAGTTCATTATTAAAAAAAAAAAAAAAAGAGTAATTCTTAGTAGATTTTAGTGCCTATAATAGTGTAAGCCCCAATTCTGATGTTTCTTTTAATTAAAATGGTTTTTGTTGCTTTTTAGGGTGGTTATGGAGAGACTTGTGAAGTCTTAATACAATATCATCCTCGACTTTTCCAGACAATAATTCAAATGACACAGAATGAAGATCTACGGGAAAACATGGTAATATAGGATTAGGTGTATATAGTTTTATATATTTGTGTGGTGGAGGTCTGATGGTTTAATATTAGAGTCCTGGTTAGAATACACTACCACAAGTTGACCAGTAAGTGCCACAATAGTTGATCTTAATGTCTTTTTCTTTTCTTCCATGGAAAATATACAGTCTTCGTATAGTTTTATGCACAAGAATTTGGAGTTAAATGTAGGATCTATTTTAACTTGTTGCCAAATATACAAAGTTAGAGCACTGTGATCTAGACAACGTAAGAAATGAAAAAGCAGATTTGTGGCAAGTAGCCTGTACCACGTTTGTACTGAGGTGCTAGTAGACCATTCTATATATACAATTACTTTATGTAATAGGGTCTATTTTCTTTTATTTAGTGAGTATCTGCTGACATACATTGTAGGCTATGTCTCAAGGCTTGAATTGTTTAGAATGAACGGAAACATTTGGAATATGAGCACTCATGTGTATGAAGTTTCTTTTGTGCAATTACAGTGTGAAAGATTGCAGCTGCAATTTCATTTGGTTATTATTGTTGTAGATGAAATTACTCTGTTCTTTTTTCAGTGGTTCTTCTAGACCTTGTTTCTTTTATTATTGTGGGGTAGTACAGCCTAAAGCAAAGGAAAAGCAAGGAAAAGATTTTTTTTGTTTCTTGATTCCCATAGGGAGAGAGAAGCATGGGGTGCTTTTTTCCCCCTTCCAAATCCAGATAGATGTGAGTCTTTAATATATTCTTTGCTTGAAAATAACTGCAAACAATTCTGCAGACTGTAAGTTGAAAAAGAAAGTATAGGTTTAGTAGGGTATTGGCTGCCACTTCACTGAACTTGGTTTGCTAGGTTTTTGAGGTTTTTATTGTTTTCTTTTTAATCCCATTACTTCCACTGCAAACCTGAGCATTTATAAGTGTATATAGAAACAGTCTTGAAATTTCTGAGACAGGTCTGAGTTTTACAAAGTAAAATGTCAAGAGAGGTGAGAATTCTCAAAGTGTATGTTAGAAGCATGGGAAATAGCGTAGCTGAAAAAGGAAGTTGAACTAAAACCATGGAACAAAAAAAACTTTCTACAGGAAGGGAAATGGCAAAGCATATTATCATATATCATATAAGTGAAGACAGTAGATGAGAAAAATGAATATCTGTCTGTATAATGGAGGAGGTGTGTGCAAAAAGATCTGAATGAGAGGGTGTGCATACTATATTAGATAATATGTGACACAGTTATGCTTCATTGCCAGAATGGAAACATTTTAGGTGTGGTTTTCTATGGCCAAGTCTTGGGTAATTAACAATTCATATTCTCTGAAAGTGATAACATGAAGAGGCTGGTTGCATGTTGGAAGTCAGGACTCACATGAACTTAAATGTTCTTGACAAACTGGAAAATTACTGACATACTGCAGGAAGAAAGATTCTGCATCAGCTGTTTGTAGCTGGAGATTCACCTGAACCTTGGGGTAGAACTCTCACACAGTCAAGAAAGTGGAGTATTAGAAGAAATCAGTTAGTAAAGCTGCAGAGATTCCAGAGTAGAAGACATGAAAACCAAGCAGGCAGATTGGGCAGACCAGTTTGGATTGAAGATACAAATGCTTCTGCCTTGAGGCAGTGTTGGCATAAATGAACTTTATGAGGTGCCTTTTCATATCGCCGAACTACAGGAGAAGTTAAGAAGGGTTACTGAACTTTCTGAAAGTGAGCAAGAAGGAAGTAGATGAGGATACAATAGGAATGCGTGAAGAGTAGTGCTACTGAAGATTTGGTTTATCTGCAAAACAAGTCAGGGTTAGAGATAAGTGTAGAACAAAGGGAATTTGAAGACAGGGTAGTGTTTGGGCAATTGCATCATTTAGTCTTTGTAAACCAAGTGGTGGTATTAACAAGAAAAGGGACAATTTTGAGAAGAGAGTTGTCATAACAGTTATTGGTTATCAGGGTATGATTTCTTATCTAAAGAAGGACATTCACTACCTTCATTGCTCAAGTTACTGAGAACAGACTGTAGGATCCAAGGTTCATTTACATTGTCATAAACTAACCAAGGTGTGAATTGGGGAGACAGGCAAATGACAAATTATAAAATATATGCTCTTGACTTTAAGAAGTTCAAAGTATAGCCAGTAATTTTTTCAGATGAAAATGAGTTGATCTTATGAATTATTAATATGTGGCTAAGCATTCAGTTATAATATGTTATACCATACCTTCATACTAGAAGGTATACTTCTTCAATAATCTTTGTGAATTATAATGAAATGTTAACTGAGGTTAGTTTAGACGTTGGACAATATAGATGTACAATAATACTGCTAGCTCTTAATGTTTGTGTGATAACGTTGTAAATAAAATGTTGATCTGACGCTCCATGACAATGTGCATTTTCTTTTGTTTTAATATATCAGTTGCGACAAGTTCTGGAACACTTGTCTCAGCAGAGTGAAAGCCAGTATCTTAAAATCTTAACAAGTCTTGCTGAAGTTGCTACAACAAATGGTCACAAACTACTTAGGTAAGTGTGAGAGGATCATAAGTAAGTTGATAAAGCTACCTGGTAGTTAATGCTACTTAATGATTTTAATACTCTGAACTATCTCATGCCTGGCACGTGCTGGGGTAGATGGAACTCAAATCCGATTCTTCATGACAGTGCCTGTTTAGATCACTGTCTTGAGGAGAGGAGGTTGGTGTCCTTGTATGGCTGCTGGCCAAGAAGCCTCAGTTGAAGAGAAGTCCATTTTTTTGTTTAGTTTGGCTATGTCATCTCTGGGAAGGGAAGCTTTTTAGCCAACTACCAGTCATTTCCCCCCCTCCTTTTTAATTCTCTTCCGTATCTTAACCTTTCTGCATTCTTTCTTACTATTTGTGAGGAGAGTCTTTCTGGTTTTGATTGCCTTCCATGGTTACTAACATGTATGAGACAAAAATTTTTGTGCCATTGTGCTGTCTCAGCAACACAAATAGCAGTTACCTGGGCAAACACATAAAACGGGCAACCATGTTTTCCTAATATGCTTTCCTAGTTTTTATGGCATCTGTTTGAGGGAGTTATGTAATCTGTTGGAACACCAGAAACATTTTACTGTTTCCAAACCTAGCAGAATCTGCTCTAACCTTTATGCTTTACTAAAAGCAAGGAAATCTTTGCTGAAAGAGGGAAAGAGCCTGAAAGCCTGAGTGGAATTTCCTTTCTAACATGTTCTGGATGGCTTTTTGGAAAAGATTTAAGAGTGCTCTGTAACCAGATAGGTCTGTCAGCACAGGTTGTGGAAGAATAAGACTTTAAGTGCTTGTTTTCAACTGGTGCTGAAGTGTGAGGAGCCCATCAGTTAGAGAGTAAATAATATATTCTTAGTTCTAGGTGCCTTTTTGTTCTTCGACATCAGTCATGTAATATTTGCATGGAGCTTGTAGATAGTAGGTAAGAACTCCTAGGCAATTCTAGGAAATTCATGACACCATTAAGCACAGTCTTGTTCTGATGAGTGCCTCAGTGAATGAGCATAAAAAGCTTAAACCCCTCAAATAGCTAGTGTTAAAGTGCATAGACATATTGACATTCTGTTGCTGCAAAGATAACTTTCTGAAGAACTTTAGCTGTTGATGGGCTTTAATGTGTAATCAGCTTAACTTGTAACGCATTCCTTTTGTCTCCAGACTTCATTAGAGTCCACAGATCTCTCACAAACTGATAAAGTGTAAAACCATTCTGCAGAAAAGGGTTTGAAACTTGCTTTGTATGGTGACATTATCAGAAATCATGGTAGCTGGATTAGATCATATGGGACAGTATTAGTTTCATTATCTTCAGAGATAAACTGTGTGTTTAAATTTAATTTATTTCTGTTATTACTCTTCTGTACTGAGTAGTGCTCCCTCAGTATGGCTGTAGAAGCAGTATCTATGTGCCTGTACTGTCTCTGAATTTGAGCTAGCATGTACTCCTGTACTGCAGCCTATGTGTTGCAGCAGAGACCGAGGACAAGTTGGAAGCCTTGCTCTGCATTGATGAGCAGGCATTTCCAGAGATGCCTGTACTTAGGGTGTCCTGTGGATTCTTATTAGCCCAGTTTTCGTGGGTACTTTGTAATATGTCACAAGGGAAATGGAATTATTTTCTTTTTCTATTACAAAACACAGCTTAACAAAAACTGTTCTCTCCAGTTCTCTTCCCTGTCAAAGGCTTCGGTTCCTACTTCAACTAGGCTTTTCTTAGCTGCTTTGTTATTAACATAATGAGGATGATGGTACTACTTGGTGAATATAGACCCTCTAAGCTCAGGTCTCTTTCCTCTCTCTCCTCCTTCCAACAGGTAGTATGTAAAATGCACTTTGTACATTAAAATCTCCAATAACGATATTTTTGCATAGCTGAACTGAGTAGCATCCCTGTTATTTTCCTGGGTATTAACCCACAGCCCGTTGTTGTTGGGTTTGTTTATTGTTTAGTTCAAAAGTGTCTGAAGTTGTTTTTTGTAAAGTGTCTATATCAGGTAGCCAGGAGTACCACGAAGCTTCTGTCTGAAGACTTCTGCTTTGAGTATCAGCAAGGAGCCTGTTCAGTTGGCATTACCTCCACCACATATTTCCTCTTTCTAAGGAATAATTGTAGTGTGACATGATTAGGTCTTGCTGGTGCCAATTGGGCCTAGCTGAGTGTTTACAAACATGCTAGTAAAAGCTTCAGTAAACTGTTAAGTGCTTTGAGGTAGTCTTTCATAGTTGGGTCCTCTTCCTGCAGATTTAAACCTGAAGCTTCTCCAGGAAAACACTGCTGTTGAGGGATACTAAACTTCAGCCAATGGTTTTTGGTTGTTTGTTTTTGGTTTTGGTATTTCTCCCCCCCGCCCCTTCCCCCAAAATCTTTGCTTATATACCAGTGCTAATTTGTGGCTGTGACTATGGCTTCTGGTAATGTAATTACAGCCTGTCATGGGTTCAGCAGCAGCAGTCATTTTTCCCCTAAAATCAAATCCCCTTGAGGTAGACATCGGACTTCCTGCATTACCCACCAAGTATATCCAGGTCCCTGAGCAAAAGCAATCCCACAAGTGGGTTTGCCTTTACCTGAAGCAGGAATAACCCAGGACAGCAAATTCTTGAAAAATGGCAGCTGCTGCTGAACCCATGACACAGCCTTCTAGTCAAGAGATTTTCTTTACCTGTTTAGAAACTTAACAGTGCATCTTTGTGTTTCTTTCTTAGCTTTATTTACTGAAAACTTCTCTGGTTAAAGGCTGGATGTGACAAGAAAGTTGTACTTTGTATATCAATTTGGTAAAATTCTTGGTATGTGGCATTATGAAATTACTCACTGGCAGTCATTCAAATGTAGTGGTGAAAACAGATAGGTCTTTTGCTTTTACCCATGCCATCATGATTAAGATACTGTTACAACTATCTTTTGCAGATTTTGAATAACATCTTTATTTACATCAGAGTTTTACAGCATGTTCTAAGATGTCAGATTTCTGGTCTGTACTGATCTTACAGTTAGAAAACATGTTTCTAAACTGCAAGTACTTTAAGGATAGAATTGAATATATATTCACTTACATAAAATTTGTGAATAGAGTTCAGTGAAAAAAAGTTTAAATTTCTTGCGTTTTTTGTTACATGTTCAAGACAAAAGAATTCTTACTACTTGGAGTTTAAGGGAAGAAAACGAGTTGAATTTGGTGGAGAATGTTCTGCTTGTGCATGAAGTCATGAGTATCTCGTATTCTGCACTGTATTGGTATGCAGTTCAGTGTTGGCTAGTTCAGTTAAGATGGCCTAAAACTTTTCCTTTATTTATTGGATAAATAAATAACATAGTGGTGCTGTTATGTAGTATCTTTTAGATGATGTTTTTCCTAGGTAGAAATAGCAACATCATTATCATCCTGATTCCTTGTCTAATTGAAGTCTATATTTAGAAGAATGGTGAGGGTGGGTTGTGGCAGCGTATCTAATTAGTCAGTATTCTATTGAATGCTGTCTTTTCTGGCTTGAGAAACATTTTCATCTGGATATCCCAATTTGTTTCGCGTGTTGAAATCTTTACTGAGTTGAATTTCTTACCAGCGGTTCATAAGTGTACATGTACATAAAACCAAACTAAGTATTTTGCAAGATCTGGAATTTGCTGTTCTTATTTCACTTCTAGTTGAAATTTTGAGTATATGTTAGTAAAATTATAGCTCTTATATTTGACTTTTGGGGCTCGTGCAGGAAATGAAAATTAAAATTTGGTAGGTTTTAAAGCTTAGGGGTTTTTTTCAGCGTATGTGTCAGACCCTACCATTACATTACTTATTCCTTAACATACTAAATTGTTTCATCAAGGAAAAAAACTTAAATATTCCATTTTTTCCCCCAGCTTGTCAAGTAATTATGAAGCTCAAATGAAGAGTCTCTTAAGGATCGTGAGGATATTTTGCCATGTCTTTCGCATTGGCCCATCCTCTCCCAGTAATGGAAATGACATGGGCTACAATGGAAATAAAACTCCAAGAAGTCAGGTGTTCAAGGTCAGAAAAGTATATGATGTTGTTAGGAAGATAGACGTTAAAGAGATGAATTTCACAAAGCATGCATTCATTAATCAGACATCTCATGAACAGGAAGTAAGTTTGGTTGATGTCCCTATCCTTTCTTAAGTTAAGCCTACCTCTTTCTTTCTAATTTTTTTTTATCCTTCCTGGATTCATTTAACCACTGATGCACATCTCATGACTTCATTTCTTTTTTAATATATTGTTTAGTAGATGTTGAAGGCTTAGTTGCTCAACTGATTTTAGTAAACTTAGTTTTCATTTCCGTTATGTTGTGTAAGAGTGTAGTAATCTCAAGATGGAGTACTACTAATTTAATAGACTGTATAAATGTAATTTCAAAGCGCTGTTTGGAGATTCACTGGGAATTCTGATCACTCAGTTTTGTCCAGCTTCACAAGATAAATGGAAATAATTGAATTCTTAATTGGTTCATTGTTTTCTCTGTGACCATGAAGTTTTTTTTTCCCAAGGTGTTCTTGAATTTTATTATTACATCCTTTAAAACATACAAGCTTACTACTATTTTTGTAAGGTTATTGATTTATAGCTGTTTTCAAACACCTGCTTTTGGTGCTTGACATTTAGATGTTTAATTTCTGATTTTTGGGGTTCTGTTTTGAGTTTTCTGGGTGGTTTTTTTAATACTTTTTGGTTAAGGAATCCCTCTGTAAAGTCACATCTTACCTTTTCTGTAAAGAATTCCTGGTTTCCTGCATGCCACTCAACATATGTTTGGTATACAACTGGCATACTATTCAAAGCACCTAAATAATAAGAACTGAAGAGCAGTCTCTTACTTTCTCCCATCTTCCACCTAACTCTTATATGGCACATTTCACATTGCTAAATCTAGACACTAGTGATTATGTGGGAATTTTCTTTAACCTTCCCATTTCTTTCAAAGTGTCATGAAAATTTTATTTTGACATTACTGTATTTATTTGATGATGTGTTCTTCAGGTGAACTAAAGACTTTCAAGGCTGAGCTAAATCTATAACTTTATGAAAGATGATACTCTTAATTCCAGCTATATTTAGTTTAGTAGCTCAGGTTTTGTTTAAATTTCTTCTCTTGGAAAGAGGGAAACCATTAGTCTATTTAAAAAAAAAAAGAACAAGTGTAAATATTTTTCTGATAACAGAATAATTTTAATAATCAATTGATTTATAAAATAAATATAAAACTACTGCTTGAGTATGAAAAATACTGTGTGCAAAATGTAATCCACTGTACAGTGTGCAATGTAATAATTGTCCTTTGCAGTTGTTCCAATAAAATATATGGAGCTAGGTTGGCACATTTAACCAGATTTTTATTTTCAAAAAAACAAAGCCTTACCCAAATTACAAGACTAATTTTATGAAAGACAGCAATTTGTAACAGTTTTCTTCAGGTTTTAGGAGTAGCTGACCTCATCTAAAAAAAAAAAAAAAAAAGCCTTTCAACTCCAGATTGTTTCAGAACTCACAATAAAACAAACAGGAAAATTCAGCTGCAATTTACAAAAGAAGTTGTATTTCAGCTGAAGCACTTAACTGTGTGCTCAGACTACTTTGTATGCTGAAAGACATTTAGTATAGAGTTATGTCCTGTGCAGTAGACTTACATTACACAACTGGCACATTTGTTCCAGAAAATACCTTAATTATGTAAACCAACACTTTTTTTAATAAATGAGCAAGATATGTGCTCCTCATGTATGAGCTAACTAACAAAAATTTCAGGATAATTTTAAAATTATTACTGCTATTTATTTATTTAAAAGATATTAAAACTGAGGCAGCTCTTCCTTAGGGCCGCTGTTGTCTCCATGGTATTTTAAGGTTGATGTAAATTTCAAACTCAAAAATACAGAACCGCCTATGAGAACTTACTCTCTTTTGGCAGTTGAGCACACAGATCTAGCAACGCTAAGTTGATCTTCAGTTGTAGATGAATTAGCCTGTTCATCCCTGAATTTATATTAACTAGGTAGTGAAAGATTAAACATAGTGCTGAGTCAGTTGAGTGCCTTCTCTCTTATTCCTACCTCCCCTTTTTCTTTTTTATCCTTTCCTTGAAAACATGTTTGTGATGGTCGCTTTTGCCTTCTGGGAGGAGGGAAAATAGTCCACTATATCTCTAGATGATTACAGCAGTATGGAGGCTCTTTGAAGACCTTTCAGTTGTATGTCTTCATTTGTACCAGTACTTGCATGTGGGACATGAAGATAGAGATAAAGAGCTGTTTGTTTGGTGGTTGTTTTTTTTTTTTTTGTTGTTGTTGTTTTTTGTTTTTGTTTAAATTTTCTTGAATATAGGCTGTGTAACTGTTTAGTACAAACTATTAAGGAAACCATAAAGGTTGCTGCTGCAGAATAGGAGTTAAATCTGTATTAAAAAAGCCAACATGGAACTTCAAGATTTTAAATTTGAGATTTGAATTGAAAATTTTAAAGGAAATTAGCTTTAAATTGGAAATTGCTACTGATCTTTAAATTCAGTTGTGGGGATAAATACAGATAATTTTAATTATGATACAGGTTTTATGGGGAAAAGGTCATGTCCCTTGTAGGGTTTTAAGTACTGTGTACAGCATAAGAAAGTGATACAGGTCACCACCCACTTGTCTGAATGCTGTTCATTTGAGTGAGTGAAGACCTCTAGATATTTTCTTTCCTTACTACATGGGAAGTTAATCTGTTGTTCAGTACTCTCTTCTTTCAAGAGTGGACTTAGAAACTTTTACCTGGGGAGTACTGAGGGCAGCAGTGGCAGGAGTTCTGTCTTGTGGTAGGTAGCCTTGTGGAGTATGTGGACAAACATTATCAGGCATTATTGCACATTATAAGGTATTGTTTCCTTCTGATCTCACTCATGTTAGTTCCAAATATATCTGTACCTGATAACCTTAAAGATCTATTTCATAACTCTTTTAAAATGCTGGTACAAAACTATATTTTATCTAGTGTAAGAACTGAAGAAAAACTTTCTTCTGTTTTTTTTTTTTTTTTCTTTATGTGTGTCAAAGTTTTCTCTATTGTACTGATTTAATGTACTTTGAAGAGTTGTCACTGTAGTCTAGCTTGAAAGGTGCTAGAAACGTGAGTATATCTTGATCTGAGACTACTGAAGGATGAAATTGCTTGACAAAGACAAAAAAAAATCACAGAGCCATCTTCATTTTATTGAAGTTCCTTGTATGTAATTCATTACAGGCCTAGTCAATTTAGGTCTGTCCAAATGTTTTGAAGTGGAAACACTTAAGACACACTCTTGTATTGGTCTTGCAAGATGCAAAATTATCATTGAATTTGAGTACTCAGTCTTCAAACGAGCCAATGCTAACTTGGACCAATTCGTACCAGTGAGCAAGTTCCTGAATATTAATTTTGACCAACTTCACGTTCATTACTTTTTCATGTGTTGCTCTTCCAATTGCTGTACAGTATGATCACATATTACAGAAACTTGTTGCAAGATCTCCCTAATTGAACAGAATTGGGAAGCCTCTAACATATTTCCCTTGTTTCTGATAGTGTTCTTTTCTGAAATAGAATTCAGGTCTCTGCTGTGACAGACTAACCTCAAGGATTGGTGATATCCTGCTCCCTGTGTCTTAGGAAACTGTCTTAACAAGCCTGGCAAAAGGTTTTGCTTCAGTGTCATAGTTTGAATGCAGGGTTGGTTTCTAGTGTCCTGCTTTCTAGATAGGTAAAGAGGAAGGTGTTGCATAATTAAATCCTTGCATTTGGGAGATTAGGTATGCTGTTGTAAAAGCTTGGTACCCAGACTTGGGTGTTTAATTACAAAGAATTTTTTTGAAATACCAGATATGAAAACCGAAGGTTGAATGGAGGTTTATGGTTAATATGTGATTCATGGTAGGAATTGACTGAAGAATGATGACTTGCAGTATTGAAAACATGTTACTAATGGTTTGACTGTCAATGTCCACATTATGCTTGAAAAGGTCTGATCATGGATGCTAACAAAAAATGTTGATGACCATGGATATGGAAGTGGTGGGCAATACTTACAGTTGTGATTTATGTCCTGAGGTTAGACTAGAGAAAAAAAAAAGGAAAGTAAAAAGTTAAAGTCAGTATGCTTGACTACACATCTGAATGAGTTTGTGATCAGAATCTGTAAAAAAAAAAGTAGCTTTGGAAAAGCAAGTCAGTTGCAAGAGTTCTGGAAGGCATTCTAAGTCTATGAGAAATAAAAGATAAGACATAAGATATCAGCAGAAAAATGGTGTCTGTCAGGCTAAGCATTGAAAAGTAAACTTAGATTTTAGTGTTCTAGTAAATACATAGTTTTTTCCTGTCTTAAGAACACAGCTTCGTTTTTTCCCGTATATTCAATGAATCCTATTTTCCATTAGAAAATTTTTCTACATTATATTTTGTCTTGAAGGTGTGCTGAATAGGTGTTGGCAAACTTGAAAGGAGCTAACTTGATCCTGTGTGGCAGATGTTTATGTAGAAAATGATACCTACACTCGAGGTATTCAGGTCACCATCTAGAGAAATGCATGGTCACTAGGAGTATAAGGATTATGTGAGTGTCATACAGCATGTTGAGCAAAGCCTACCATTCTTGGAGATCAGACTGACTTTACCTGAAGTTCTTACTAAGGAAAAAATGGACGCATAATGGTAATTCTTTTAAGTGGTAAATTTTAACAGGTTATTTTAACACACAGCTTTCATGAGAAGTAATTTACTGTGTATTTAGAGTGTGTCACTAAGAGGTGTACTGACAGTGTTCCAGATAATGTAGACTTCTGTATATTGTGCTGTAAATCTTAACTTTTAGAGGTAACTTTAGAATATGAAAAGATAATTTTCCATATCTGCTAAGTCTTCTAGTGTTTTAATTGGTAAAAAATGTTGATGCCACGGTAATACATAGAAAAAGGAGTGCATTTAGATGTTTACTCTTACTTCTGGAATACTGTGAAAGGCTTGAATTGGAATTGCTTCCCAGGAGGGTATATATCCCTCTGATCACTATGCTATGCTTGTGAAACAAGCCTTAACACCATTATCGTCTCCTTAAACACATGTAAGGGACAGCACAGTCAGCCCTTATGTTGTTTTGTTTTGTTTTGTTTTTTTTTTAAATGCTCATGAGTGTGCTGCAATTCTCGGCCCTCTCTTTCCTCTGTGGTAGTCTTGCACCTCAGAGCAAATGTGTGATGGGGAAATTGCGCCAGATTTCAATTGTATGAGTTCGAAGTTCATGGTAGTGAATAAAGAATGACTTTAAGATAAAATACATAGCTTTAAAAATTAATATACAATTTTGCTGATACTTATTTTGATTTTGTAAAGCTAGGTATTAATGGCCCTTACTTGGGGACATCTGGGATAGTATGATCTCACGCTATGCATAAAGTACATTTTACTAGATGTGCATGAATCTGAATCTCAGTGATATTGCTTGAGGTTTGCTCCATCTACCTGATAGAGGGAGGTTGTTTGACCAGGACCCTAAAAAAAACTGGCATGCTCTTACTCTGGAAACTCAATATGTGTGTTACTGTTTTTCTTCTTGGCTGCAGCAGTCAGGCAGTGGTGAGCTCTGTAACCACCAGGAGGCAAAGCTATGAAATAGTTCAGTGTTTGACTTTTTCTAAATTACTTTATTTTTACTCCATCTGCTGCTTGATATTTTCTTTCTATATGACATTTGTTCTTTGTGCGCTGTGGCTACAAGGATGGATTTTTTTTTTTTCGAGCATTTGATTCCTATCTCTAATGTGATTTCTGAAGGATCATTTAAAGCTTTTAAATGTGTGTGATATTTATTTGCCTTAAGAGGTTTATCACATCATTAATGTTATCTAATGTCAACATGTTCCTTTTTTGTCTGTTTTTTGCATGTTTATTGCAGCCACTGGAACTGCTCTGGCATTCTCTAGATGAATGGCTTGTTCTTATAGCCACAGAGCTGATGAAAAACAAAAGGGACTCTACCAACATTACTTCTATTTTACTGAAGCAAAAAGGACCAGATCACCAGGATGCTACTCCTACGCCTTCCTTTGCTACTGCAGAAACTGGGGGCACCAAAGAGCTCTCCACTGATGCTGGCGAGTTGAAAACATATGATGTTGCTGGGAAGCAGGAAGCTTGTGCTGATTGCCAGGATGTTATCTCCATGACAGCAAACAGGCTAAGCGCTGTCATTCAAGCCTTTTATATGTGCTGCTCCTGTCAGATGCCTCAGGGGTAAGGAGAGGATCCGGTTAGTTATTGAAACTATTATATGCTTGGAAGAATTTTGGTGCTGACCAGGTAATATTAGTGACAGTCAAGGGTAATCACTATTGAATGCAGTATTTTTTTTTTTATTTTTTTTTTTTTTTTACTTCTCATCTTTAGTGACGCCTGACAGCACAGCAGAATTTCCATAGTGCTTCTGCCTCTGAATGTGGCTGCACTTGGGCAGATTTTGTATTGAATGTCTAATGGCTCTTTGTAATCATGTGGGGTACTTGCAAGTAATGTAATTTTGATCTCTTGAAACTTAGCTATTCTTGCTTTTGGTTCATAATGTGAAATTACCCATGAATTTCATGTGGCTATCCAACAAGAATAACTGTAAGCTCAGAGAAAAATGTGAATTATCTTTGTGTATGAAAATGACAGCTGGGGCAAAAGTTGTTTGGCTATATTGCAGAAGCTTATAATAAGGAGAGTACAATCTCAATGTTCACTTGGCAGACAGTTTTGTGTGGAACAAGGGCTACAACTTGGGTAAATCTAATTCTCTCAGTGCCTGGTTTAAAAAGGGAAAAATGTGTCCACTATAACTGAGATCTTTGTCTGAGATTGTTATAGATTGTATTTATAAACTTGCAAGGAAAGGATTCTTTGACCCACTTGAGTAGAAGATTAGGCAAGTATGGTGGTTTTACAAGCTCCCTGGGGAATTTAGAAGCAAGGTTCCCACTACATGGCAACTCTTGGTTATCCCCAGCTGCTGTGATTTTCTTTCTCTGCCAAACTGAGTGGAATAAAAGTTTTCAAGTCAGCCAGCACAGTTTGGGGCACACTCCTCTGTGGACACTCTGGAAGACAATCTGGGGATCAGTGTGTTCCACAAGTACTTAAATATTTCACTTTTAGTTTTTTTTTCCAGCTGGAAAAAGAATCTGCTGTTTAGCAGTTTCCCTTGAAATCTCCATCAAACTTTACTAAGAAAAACTGCCAGTATATTACTTATAGCAGCCAAATTAAACCTATAAATTTTTATAGTAGTGATTAAGTACATTTTCCCCAAATTTATGTCTTTTATGCCAAAATTCAGTTGAGGAGGTGACCTCCCCCTGTGCTAGGTGATTTGTTGATGTGTCCTGCCAAATGGGTGTGCTCCTATACATACTTTGTGCTCCAAGTTAGGGAGCACTCCTCTGGATACTACATAAGTTTAACCTAAGAATTAGAAGCCAGGAAAGTAAGAACTGTTTCATTGACAACTGGGAGAGCTCCATTGGATACAGGAAAGTAAGGCAGAGCACACCTGAATTCTGTGTTGGTTTAGGACTTTTCAGAACTGTGTACAGAAGAACAAAGATATGGGACTTACTCTGTTTTACTGACGTTTTCATATTAATAGAAGTGAATGGCACAGTGATGTAATTCAGTACTGCTGCCATCTTCAAATAATATTTGAAATTGTAACAAATGACACTTTCACAGAAAATAATTTAAAATGGCTTTAATTTTAAATTTGTGTGTCTTTGTTTAATGAAGGAGAGTAAACAGTGCACCTTTTTCCCATTGTTCCTAATATTCATGCAATAAAAGTGGCATTTCATGCTTTAATATTTGAAATATTAAGGTTATTTTCTTTTACTTGCCATGATTGCTTTTCTTCTGCAGATGCTGATACTGAATCTAGGCATTCTTTTGTTAATGTACTGAACTACAGTGTTCTGAATTTTCAACATCAAAACTGATGGTGCATGCTAAGTTGATTTTTTTTTTTTTTTTAAATATATTTTTTTGTTATTGTTGTTAGTATTTTTCACAGCCTTTCAAGGCACTTGATGAGAGGGATTTATTCTTGCTTGCAAGTATTAGCTTTTGCGGCAGCTAAAGGATCCATGTAAGAATTTCTCTTTTCAAAAAATACGGGAGAGAGTTGTAAATAAAAGGAGTAAAATTTGCACCTGTGTTAATCCTTACCTTGTTTTCCGGATATAAATAGGAGGAAAAAAATACAATTCCATATTAGTATATGAGATGGCAAGTAATTTTATTACTTCATGAAGCCATTAAATACAACCTTGTCCCCCCCATTATTAAGTTTGAATTTGTGAAGTTATTTCTCTCTGGCTCTTTCCTCACTTGCCACAATCTACACGGTGTGTGGCAGGAGTTATATACAATGAACAAAAATACAAAACAGTGCATATCATGTATTTTGTGCATATAACATCATTCTTTCCATATATATATATATATTTCCATTGTTGTGCTGAAAGCTGAAAAAGTTTCATTGTATCTCTGTTAGTTTGGGCTTTTCTTGCTCTTGTAGATGTTAAGAGTTAGTGGTGAGGCTGCTTGACCTTTTTGATTATTGTCGATTTTGCCTGATGAGCTTATTATGAAATTTTAATGCTGCTGAGTATTTAGTTTTATAATAGACTAGTATAGAAATAGATGTTGTTTAATATTTTATTAAAAGAATGTAACAGTTCATGTAATTCAATTTTCAATATCATTAACTAAAGCATTTTTTGCACAGGATGACGTCGCCTCGTTTTATAGAGTTTGTCTGTAAACATGATGATGTCCTTAAGTGTTTTGTTAACCGGTAAGCTTCAAGAAATACGGATTTCTAATTTCTTTACTTTTTTTCTTCCCAAGTAATTCAAACTCATATTTTTCTTCTTAATGATTTGTCACAACAGTAACTTAAAAGTACATGTGAGCCACATGCACTTCAGTGGTCCTGCCAAATTCAAGGGAGTGCATACTGAGGATACAGAGAGCTCAGTTAAATGAACTGCTCTGTGTTTGCCTGTGAGATTTAGTGAATACATTTTTTGTCACAGAGCAACAGAATAATTTCCTTAATGCATTCTTCCAAAAAACCTTCCATATTGAGGCAGGTGAAAGCTTTTATTCTTCCTCAAATGTGTTATATGTAACTTATTGAGGGAGACTAAACCATCTTTGCACACTTGGCTATTTCCGGAGTTTCTCTGGGACTGCCCAATTTATAATATTGCTTCTGTCTGGAGAGCTGCTTGTAATCCTCCATGCTAAAAGTGTGAGGTAGTGTAAGTAATTTGGAAACATGAATTGGGAAAACATTATGAAAATAAAGAGTTTGTTGGAACTTTTCATGTGATTAATTGCAGTGTCTCTTTATGTAGACATTGTGTATCATGAACTGTTTTTGTTAGATCTTTGACTAACAGGCTTCTAACCTATTTTTATTTCAGGAATCCCAAAATAATTTTTGATCACTTCCATTTTCTTCTTGAGTGTCCTGAACTAATGTCCAGATTTATGCACATCATAAAAGCCCAGGTAAATGTTAGGAAGTGCTTGGTTACAATGTCTATGAGTTTGTTTAATAATAATGATAACAATTTTAAAGAAATCCGTTTGTGGAGGATGGAAGAACTAAGTGTGGGCTCCAGTGCTTGTGAATCTGGAATGTTGAAAGATCAGGTTAAACAGACATGGCAGCCAAATTTCTGTACTTCTGATTTTTTGAGATGCATGTTTAAGTCTTGTTTGAGATTTCCAGTGTTAAGTAAGTCTTACAAGTCCAACTTTCAGTTAAACTTTACTATTATTAAATTTATTTATGCACATCTAATAGATTCAGCTTTAATTTTTTAATTTTTCCTTAATTGACTTGATTTTGAGGTAAACCAGAAGATAAATACACCACTGTTAGTTGATTTGGCCATAGTTAATTAGCGATAGCGCCTTCAGTGAGACATCATATTGTCTTGTTACTCTTGGTCTGTTTGGGTTTTGATTTTTTTTCTTTTCTTATTTTTTTTTTTTATTTGTAAAATCCTGATGCCTTGCATAACCTAAACTTCTTCTCATTTTAACACGACATGAATTCAAGACTAAAGCATTACTCTAGGAGTAAAACTAATATTGTTAAGTGGAAAAATTAGTGAGTGAACACCACATCCTCACTTCCCCATATGGAAGTCTACTGCTTTACGTAAGACTTTAGTGTTAAGCATTTGCTATGTTTTCATCACTTAGCTTAAAAAATTGTGATTGACTACTTGAGCTGAGGGACAAGGCTGCATGTTTTTTTTTTCTCTTATGAATGAAGACGGTCTTTGGCCAATAATGAGGTATTTGAAATCCTTTCATTTAGCACACGCTGGTTTAATTTTGCTTTGTTCTCTATTGGAAAGGTTCCTTACATTAAACTGTTTTGGTCAAAGATGGAATTTGCTGATAATAAAGGTAAAATTCCTCTGACCAGACACCGTCCACTCACTCCACAATAATTGTGGAGGGCCTGTTCCAAAAAGTTTTCTTTAGTTGTGCCTTAATTTTTAGATGTACATTGGTTTTTTTTGGTAATTCTGTTTTAAGTTTAGAACATTGTCTAGGTGTCTTGTTTACTTGCTTGAAATATACATTTTTGAAATTCATTATCTCTGAATAATGAAGAGAACCTGAGAACTGTTTGATCAACTAAAAGTATGTGCTCTGAATTGTGATAGATGAAAGAGGCCATACTTGTGTCATATCTGTCTTGGCAGAACTGCAAAATGTTTATCTAACTACTGAAAACAAGCCAGGACCTTCTCAACTAGGAATTGCTTTGGAATCTTTTTTTTTTTTTCCTTTTTCCAATGAACTTTAATACAAATACCCCTTGTTTATATCATTTGTGCTAATGTGCTCAGCTATGGTTGATAATAAGTAGTGTTACAGAAGCCAGTGACTGACTTCTTATATAGATTCCTTTTACCTCTGTCCTGGAGAAGTTTTGTGCAGTTTTTCTTCTATGTAGGGATAACTGATGGTCCAGTCTTTCTGAATATTAGACTTCAGCAAGCATGCGAGGATATGTTTAGTCCTTTCTTCCCAAAATACTGTATAGCATATTGAGGTAGCACCAAGTGACTCTACACATCTCAAAAATGAGTTGAGAAGTATGTATAACCATTTTCCAGTCATGTTTGTGAGAGGGAAATTACTTGGTTGAATGCGTCTATATAATGTAGTATACCCCTTTTTTTGTAGCCATTTAAAGATCGCTGTGAATGGTTCTATGAACATCTTCATGCTGGGCAGCCAGATTCGGACATGGTGCACAGGCCTGTCAATGAAAATGACATCCTTTTGGTTCACAGAGGTATTGTATTATAAATGGAATTAGTATAGCTTTGAAATACACTGAAATATAATGAATTAATCTTAAGAAAAATAATTGGTACTTTTTATTTAGATTCTATTTTTAGGAGTAGCTGCGAAGTTGTTTCTAAAGCAAATTGTGCAAAACTAAAGCAGGGGATTGCTGTGAGATTTCATGGAGAGGAAGGCATGGTGGGTAAAATTGCATGGTTTTCCTTTATGATATTTTTATATGGAAATATTCTGTTTCACAAGCATTGTGACAAATCCTAATTTAAAATAAATTTTTTACTTTATTAAGACATATCTGGTTGCCCTGTGTAACTGTTTGTGCAGTGATTGCTATACTACTATGAATGTCTATGTACTCATATGGTTTATTCTTTTGACATGCAGGGGCAGGGTGTTGTGCGTGAGTGGTTTGATATCTTATCCAGTGAAATAGTTAACCCAGATTATGCCTTATTTACCCAGTCAGCTGATGGTATGTCTCTGCGTTTTCATTTTTTCTAATTTTATGGTGTCATCTTTTATAATGCAAAAGTCACTTAATTGCTTTCAGAATGTAGGATTGTTTCTTTTTATGAGCAACACTGGCAAAATTGTTTTCATATATACAGAGAAGTGATCTATTCATTGTACATTTTTATAACTACAGATTAAATATTTTTCCCAATTTGAAGTTTCCTTAATTTTGTTCTCTCTTTTGTAAGAGGAGAACAAGTTGTTGGTTTTAATGAGTCTGCAGTGTTTCTCCCTGGCAGTAGAAGGACATAACGCTTTGAAGACAGTATAGAAAATGTTTTCTGTAGGGATCTGTAGAGGTATTCCTTTATTTTCTTTTAGAAATACATTAATTCCGTCAGTTAATTTTTGTGGTAAAACCAGATGTTGATCTGAAAGGTCTGCCTTGTATTTGACTTTTTGTGGTTTTGGTACTTCATATAAAGTAAATCAATATGAGATTTCACATGATCATCAAGTGATAAATGTTTTATGTTCCCAAGACTTTGTAGCATAGAAGTGGTAAGGAACTCAGTCAACGGAACAGGCATAGGTAGTTCCTAAGAGTTCAAAAGAAAAGGTCAGGGATGTTTGAAGTTGTCTTTTCTAAGGACACCACAACTGGTCTGTTTCCTGTCTGCATCTTTCCGGAGCCAGATAAAAGGAAGTACATTAATTCTGATCCTTCCTTTGGGCATGTTCACAAGTTGATATTGTGAACCGTGGCCTGCTAAAGTAAGCAAGTAATGTGTCTAGCAATGTAGTAAGATGAAGGACTAAATTTAGCAGGTCACTATTACCCTTATGTTAATTATTTCAGAGCAGTGCCTTGGAAAGTGGCTAAGCAGTGTCATTGTAATAATAGCATGCCATTATGTTCTAGTATGTTTCTTTCTGACATCTCTTTGGCATAAGCAAAAAAAATCAGATAATCTTCTAAAACCTCCAAATACAACACTTTCAGTTGTTTCAGATGCTTAGTGTATTTGATCATTTTGAACATCAATTAAAATATAATGAAACATGATAATATTTTATCTTATAGGAACAACTTTCCAGCCCAACAGCAATTCTTCTGTAAATCCAGACCATTTGAACTACTTCCGTTTTGCAGGACAGATCCTGGGGCTAGCTCTGAATCACAGACAGTTGGTGAACATCTACTTCACAAGGTCATTCTACAAGCATATTCTTGGTATGGTTTTGTTAAAATCCTGTTTATTAGTCATGTAAGCAGTAAACCTTTTTTACTTTTTTGTGTGTTTTTTAAAAGTGAAAAAGTCTTTGGAAATTAACATCTTGCTAAACTTTTACATACATGAGTCACAACATAGTATGGCAGTAATTGCTGTTCCAGTCTAAGCCTCTGTTAGCAACTGTTATAGTTGCAAAATACGGAAATACGTTAGCAAAAATTTGTAGGGAATTCATATGTAGGAAAAGTTAGAAACTTTTAATGAAATAGCTAATCTTACCATTTATATTTAAATATAGATCCTAAAACCAAGGAAGTCATCATTAATCTGTCTGAAGCATAACAATATGATTTAGTTGTCTTTAATGTTGCTGACTAGGAGTACCTTAAAGGCAGACTCATGTCAATCTGTTGTTTTTGTGATGTGTGCAGTTCTTGCATCACAGTTGTGAAATTCGTCTGTTCTGCCATGTAACATCATTCTTGAGAAAGGTAACTTAATCATTCCCTAGCTCACTTAGGACAGACACTACGAAGTTGGTAAGGTTTATGAACTTTGGCAGAAAAGTCTGTCAAGCATCTGTATTGTGCTTGCAGTTCTTCAGTTGTGTAATGCTTTAATAGGTGAATCACTACACTTAATATAGCCTTCAGAAGGATTGATCAGAAGTCTTTATAAAAATATAAACTTCTCTTTTTAATAGAGAACTACGGCTGTTAGGAAGTATGGCTGTTGGCTGGTAGTATCTATGATATAGGGCTCGTGAAATGCTTTTCCTCTTTAATGAAGGTGTGATGGAAGGATAAGTTCCTTTTGCATTTCTGTTACTTCCCTAAGTACATAAATTCCTTTGCCGCTGCATGCATAATTTTTTTTTTTTTGTTTAAGCATTATTCTTTTAATCCTCTTTAGCTTGATGTTGAAAGTTTTACTTCTTCTCAAGAACCACTCCTTATTTTAAGACCTGCCAAAGTTTTCAAGGAATTGTTTGCCCCTCGTTCTGTTTTTGTGTAATCAGTCTGTCTACCTACGGTCTTCTGGTGATGCTTGCTGAGACTACCTCAGATCAAACTTTAACTTCAGGTTTGCTGTTTCTCTTCCCTAAAAGTGTTTAGGAAACACTGCTGCAGTTATTGATGGTGCAGGCTCAATCATCTTTGTCAAGATCTTGACAAAGGGTATTTTGCTTCTCTCCCTCAGTAGCGCTTTCTGCTTCAGGAGGGTGACTGTGTACTGGGTAAGAGGCAATGGAGGACAGCCAATTTGAGTCAGCACCATCTTGACAGTGCCTCATCAGGCTTTCCTGTTCATTGATCATCACATATGGAAGCAGTTCCAAAGCAGACATACCTTTGTATGGCACAGTTTGGTACAGACTTAAGGGTTGGCTTCTGTTATCAAAAGATGCCTCTGTATGAGCAAAAGAATGACACAGACTGATCTTCATATGATATATTCATATTGCTCAGTGACACCTTGAGAGTAGTCAAGTGTTGCTCTTGTCATCTTTTGTAAATGACTACTAATGAATTTGGGTTCTTTTCTAATTTGACTCCTGATACGGATTTCTTGATTTCTCAGCTGACAACCTTTTGTTTACTTTTCTCATTTTTCTAGAGTAACTACTGCAAACAAAACAGCGGTAAGTCTCTTTTAATGAGATCTCACCACTCCCTCCTAGTAAGGTCTCATCATTCTGTTGAGCAGTTGTGGAACTCTGTAGGTTTGTGCACATTCAACTTGTTCCAGTTCAAAAGGTTAACAGGTTTATCGGTTCTTGTTATTGATCAGACACAGAGAACTGTAAAAATTACACCTGCACTTTGCAAATTAGTTACTTTTTCTGCCTCAGGCACAGTGGTTTATTTAAACCTTTCTGAGACCTTTTCCCTCAGCTTTGTGCATCTCCTCTGTTCTTGTTTAAGGAACCTGAGTTGCACAGCAGCAGTTGCATCAGAAGAGTTTTTGCTTTATTTTTGTTTTGGGTTCAGGTATGGGTTATGCTAGCTGTTGTTCATGCCAAATACAAGTTACAATGTTGCAGACATAGAGATTCCTTTCAGCTACTTGTCAAGCCTTAAGTGATGGAATATGGAGTCTTTCAAAGTCGGAGACTGTTTCCATTCAGTTTGGTTTCTCACCTTGCTCTGAGATCATTTTCTGTAGCCTTTCCTGTTGATGGCATTGAATCCACCGGTTGTGTGGTAAGATCCCCTGTGTCTGAGGAACAGTGTGAAACTCAGAGGAGCTCTTCTCTTTTGTCAACAGGCATGATGTGAAAGTGCCTTGATTAGGAGCCAAAACCTGTATGAACAAATGTGACCGCTTTTTTTGAGACTCAGGTGAATGCATCATGGTTTTTCACTGTGATGAACTGAGATCTTTATGCAACAGCATCTGGTAGGCAAGGGGTAATGATAGATGACCAACCTAAGTGATGACCCAACTAACGGAGAATGTGCTTTACAAGACACTAGATGTGTAGTTTGCATAATTTGTGTGTGTGTGATAATCAGACATTATTCCATGGGCCTTCATGTTTATTAGGGCTGCACTTTATTACAGGTGTAGAATTGAGGCAGAAATGCAGTTAGAAATTAGTAAGTCCTCCTAGGTTTGTTTTTCTCAAACTTCCTATTTGTCTGCTTTAACAGGGGAGAGGAAAAGGGTTTCACTAGTGCTGTTGTCCAGTTATTTTGTATTTTTTTCTAGGGAGACAATTATTGTTCTGTTTGGAAAAGGAAACTTCTACCTCCAACCCACAAAGGCACATAGCAGATCCATTCATAACTGTGTTATCTGGTGTTAGATTAAAGGCCCATCTTTCACGGTGTGATAGACAGTACTCCTTGGCATGGCATATACGAAAATAAAAATTAATTTCTGGGTCAGTGTATTTTGAGCTGGAGGCCTAAATCCTTAAATACTTGCTGAATTTGTCTCAGAGTTTGCCTGCATCTTTTTGAAGTTGTATTCTATAGAAATACCTGTTTATCACAATTCTGCTAAGATAGATTTCTCTTCCTTTTCAAACTACAGGTGCCCTAAGGGTACAGCAACAGAAAAATACTTATTATTTCAAGGGATTCAAATTCTGTCCTGGTAAATCTGACCATTTCTTTATAACTGCCTGGCTTGAGTCTATTGATAGGTAACATTTTCTGTCAAGCAAATGTGTGAGCTTAGTACTTTGGTCTCACAACATGCTTATGAGTGTAGTCTCATCATAATGCTCCAGTTCAGTTTGTTTTCTAAAGAAGTCTCCAATTCCTGCTTTTCGGTCTCATTTTCCCACATATTTTACTTATATCCCTCAGAGACATCATTATTTCCACATTTCATATTTGAAATGCACATATGCCAAATGCACATATGCTTACTAGTTGGCAAAACTTGCAGTTCTCTAGAAACTACCAGACAGCTGTTAGATTTTTTTTTTTGAGAGTTGACAGTGAAAATTCGTTAGTAAATTATCTGTGGCCTTGTAGCTTGCATGCACACCATTTCAGCACTAGTCAGCTCTTCTGGGGAAATACTGTAACGGTTTTTGCACTTAGATGTTTGCATTGGCTGCTAACTTCTCAATTTTATGTTACTCTCTGGGGTACTGCTTCTGTAGTCTGTAGCACGGTAAGACCTCTAATGGGCACCCTGTGACAATTCACGATCCACATAAGATGGTGAAGCAGAGTACTTCCCAATAACTAGCTTTTTTTAAAAACCTACTACCATGCTCACCCCCTGCCTCTTTTCTCAGGTATTTGTGTGTCTTGGTAGAATTAAAGTATCTGTCATGACAGTTAAAGTAATTGAGGTTTGCTTTTGTGCCCAAACTCAGGGTCACCTTGTTCTGGGCACATTCACTCAAATTTGAATGCCATGTCTGTGAAGGGGCTCTAAATGGGCAGTTTTTATTCTTGGATAGAAGTCAAACTTCTAGCAACTTTCCTCTTAATGCTTCTAAATGTCTTGAAAGTTTAGTTTGAAAATGTAGAATTCCTATATTTTTTTAAATTTGTATAGTACGTCTCATGGCAAACATAATTGAAAGAAAGAAAACTGAAAAGGATTTTCTAAGTACAGAAGGATTTTCTCCTGCTCCCCTCTGGTTCTGCCAAGTATTTCTGGGGGAAAAGGTTTTACTCTGTAGAGAAATAAGACATGTGGAAGACTTTTTTTTTTTATTTTTTATTTTATTTTATTTTTTTTTAGGAAAGTCATTTAATGTTGCGCATTCTGTATGGTTAGATGCTTTTATTGCAATCTGTTAGCATAAATTGTGCAAACTGTTGTTCAAGTGATATGCCATTTGCTTCACTGGAAAGAAAAACATACAGAGGAAATTTGATTCTTTAATATTTCTAGAATGTAGTTAAGTACAGCTCTGCTGTAGTTAGTAATGATGAGTCTTTTTTTCCTATTACTGCATTATTCTGTTTTCTCTCTAGAGGGCAATCTTCTATCATATATTGTTGGAACCCTTTTTGCTTTATCCTGCTTATTTGAGGTTTTTTTTTTATATTTGTTTTTTTTCTAGGTATACCTGTAAATTATCAGGATGTAGCGTCTATTGATCCAGAGTATGCCAAGAATTTGCAGTGGATTTTAGATAATGATATCAGTGATCTGGGTTTAGAGCTGACCTTCTCTGTTGAGACTGATGTGTTTGGAGCAATGGAAGAAGTGCCACTGAAGCCAGGGGGTGCAAGTATACTAGTTACACAGGAAAATAAGGTGAGTATATGGGTCTCTTCAGAATTTGAGTGTACAAGAAAAGCAATTGGGCTGAATTTTAAGAATAACTGGAAGCATATATGGTATGTCTTTTTTGAAGGAAATACACAAGAGTTCCAACACTGTTCTCCCTTTTCCTAGTTTAGCATGTTATACAAATAGTGCTAGTTAAAATTTTTGAAAGTGATCAGGTTTGGGGAAAGACCTTTCTCACAGAATTTTTGGAAGGAAAATAGAATCAGCTTTAAATGAGGAGTTTATTTTAAAAATTACAGATAATCCTGAATTTAAGTAATGGATATGCATACCAGGAAATAAGACAGTAGGAACTGTTAAAATTAAAACTGTAGGTAATGTTGCAAAGTATGCTGCCTGCTAGGGTAGTCTATGGCACTGGGTTGCTCTGCAATAACGCTGAGGTAGTTAACAGAGTAGAAGGCTTACAGGAAGCTTTATCAGCCATTTACAAGTCACTTAGTGTGTATGGAAATAATCTACCTTTTAAATTTACTGTAATAGTAACAGCTTGGAAAGTCCCTGAATTCTCTGCAGGATTAGTTCAAAAACAAATCTGGTAAAATACTGACAGATGTTGGATATCATGTAGAAATTAAGATAGATATCAGTCTAATTGAATTCTGAAGTTACCCATGAGATAGTTTTGAGTAACTGCAGGAGTTTCATTGCTTGGTCTGCAGTTTTTTATATCATTTAATCTTTTGATCCTTACGTCTGCTTTTCATTTGTGTTTATCTAGCCTGACTCTTGTGTACACAGAATTTGTTCATCTTTTCTCGGCGTGTAGCTAGCTGCTGTATTGGCAAATGGCCACTTGGTGTCAGCATGTGTCCTAACAAAATTCTGGCTTGTGTTTGAGCAATTGACACTGCATTCTTTTATGGATAATCCTTATTCTTATTAATGCACAACGTCATTCCAAAATCAGAAATATATGTTATTAGCCTGATTTTGCACTGTTTCCTGCAATATATTCATTCGTGAAAGTATATAGATGGTAAAATAAGTCTAATTGTGAAGGCAAGGATGTTAATTCTTGTTTCTGAGCAGTCTCAGCTTCTCAGTATGCAAAATAGACGTACTTGTCATAAATTGTGGTTTCATAACAACTACTTAAAAGCTATTATCGGTTAGCATGAGAGTAGAAGTTTGCCCACATAAGGATGCTACCCATTAGTAGCTTAAATTGCACTGTTAACTTCTGACAAGGAGCACAGACTGAAAAGGGTGGATTTTCATGGAAGGTGGTAAGAAACAGATGAATGTTGTGGTGGCTTTGAAACTTAATATTAATTGACTTTTTAATTTGAAGCTGCAAGATGTGAAGTCAACAAATATGTAAGACAGCACTGTCTCTTTCTTGTTCACTGATTTTTTGACAGTGGCAAACCAAATTGTTGAAAATTGTAGATCTGTGTTTTAGTGGTGTTTGGGAATGTTTTCCTAATTTCCTTAATGCAAAATGGCTTTGCAGTATGTTTGAGCTTAACAGTTTTAACAGGTTAAGCTGGAGAGTGTCTACTTTACTTTATAAAACATCTTTCCTTTTTCCCTGCATGAGATATCTTTCTTTTTTTTCTGCCTTTACCTCAGGAATAAAAGATTGCTATTTAAAACTCATTCTCCTCTGGGAGAACAAAATTCAGCTTCTGAAGGAATTTGCTGTGCATGCACACTTTGAGATTACCTGTTTAAAGGATGACACTTGCAAAAATGAATTTTCAAGTGAATCTTTAGTCCTTAAAAAAAAAAAAAAAAAACAACAAACAAACCAAACCAATAAACCCACCAAAAAAAAAAATCCCAAAACCTCACAGAACTCCTACAAATAATCCATCTCCCTCTTACTGAAAACCAAAATAAAAGAGAATAAATGCTCCATTAAGGAGCAGTAGTAATAGCTGTTTGTAAAAGGTTGTTTCATTTGAGTGAAGGAATCTTCTTTTTTGTATCAGCTGTGTAACAGGTGAATGATTGTGCAACTGTACAACACAAATGTCTTAAGGTTGCAATTTGGAGCATCCACATAGTGAAGTATCAGTTATAGTAGTGGCTCAGTTGCCTTTTGTTGTGGAGCTGGGGAGACTTCAAAGGGAAAAGTCAGGTGTTGTCCAATGTCCATGCTGAGCATTTCTCTTTGTACATATTTTTGCAGTTTTCTACTTCGTTTTAGGAAAAAGATAAAATTAGAGCTAAGCAAAGTTTGTCCATATGCTATTTCAAAAACGGTGCATATCTCCACAGTGCTATGGCTTTCTGTGGCCTCCCAGGACTTGTCTGTCTGAGCTGCCTGTGCTGTTTGGCAATAAAAAATTAGGGTGTTTTTTTTTTTTTCCAAACAGCTTTGAAATGGAGCTGCTTTTGGAATCTGAACATAATAATGAACATTGATCCTTGTCTCATAGTTCAAGGAAATCAGGGAAGAATAATTTCTGCTTGATCTACTGCAAAGGAAAATACAGAATGACTCCTCATCCATGCTAAACTTTATCGTCATGTTTGTGATGCCCATCTATTGTGTGTTCAGTCAAATTTCCCCTCTTAAAAGAAAGCTGGATTGTACCTCTTGTGCACTGTCTGGGAATGGATATATAGATCAGAAATTGTGTAGGTATTTGTTCTGTAATGTGCTCCTCAGGCTTCTGAGGGGGAATAAAATCTTAAGTGAAGTGAACAGAGAAAAACTTGGTTTTTGGGGTTTGTTTTTGATTTTTTTTTTGCTTTGTTTTGTTTGTTTTTTTTTTTTTTTTTAAATGACAAATTAAATTCGAAATTCTAACTGTAAATTCTATACTATGGCAGCTAAGGGCTGCAAGCATGCACCAGTGCTGATAGTCAGGATGCTTGGTTGTACCAGCCTGTTTAAAACATTACTTCTTACACCTAAAGCACAGTGACTGTTTTCACTCATAATGAAATAGTTCAGAGTAAATATTTTTGTAATGCAGGAAAGAAGTATTTATCATTTTTTCTAAAAGGGTTTTGAAAAATAAGATTGTGAGTTTTTTGTCTACAGCCCTGTTTTCTAAATAGCCTGATTTATGTAACAGCAACTTCAGAGATATAAAACAAGTATTTCAGAACATTGAAGACCAGTGTTAAGACACTGGTTCATGTCCTGTCCTGTTAATTCTGAAAGCCTCTGATTTCTTCGTGGAGCTCATAAGATGTGTTCAGAGAGGCTGATTTTTTTTTTTTTCTAGTACAGCTGATCACCTTTGGCGGCCCCTTTAATTCTTTAGAGAAGGGGGAATGCCTTCAGTTTCACTGGCAGTAGAAGCAACCTAGGGAGCTGTCTGAATTGAAAGATATGTTTAGGTAATGTTCCTTTTCTTCAAAGCATTTCACAGATTGTTTTCTCACTCTAATAAAATGGTGGCAATGCATTTAAAAATATCTTCCAACTGCAAAGCAAATGGCATGTGAATGTAATAATCTGCTTTTGAAAAATATTCTTTGGTTTTGAAATGTTGCGTGCTTCATTCTGTTATTCTGAAAGGGAGGAAAGAAAGAATGGTTGGTTGCTTTTGTGCAGGTGTTTAATGTTTTTTAAAATTAAAAATCAAGGGGGTATTTTTGTAAGATTATTGTCTTGAAGGAAGGGGATAGTTGAGATGGTTTAATTAGGAGATATGTTTCATGATTTCATTATTGAAAAAATCATGATTCATTACTTTGAAACTGAATACCTTAATTCAGGAATGAATTTTGTTCTCAAGTCAAAATCTCTTTTCTTGAGGAAAGAAACTTTATTAGACTTTTATATATACTATTAGTTTTGTCAGGGTAGATGAGATATGTTTAGACAGCTTTATTATTGGCACTTTTGTCTGTCTCATTCTAAAAACCTTCCTCCATTAACCACCTTCTAGGCTTTTGAGTTTTCAACAAAACTGATGTTCTAGTGGATTCCTTTTCTAGTTAGCGTCTCCTAAAGGGGGTGGAGCTGCCACATCTCTAAAGCATGCAGACTATGATACTGTAATTTCACATGTGTAAATGTATTTCTGGCTTTTTGCCTTTCCAAAAACTGGGGAGATTTTTCAAGACTTTCTTGAAAGCATTGAAATTGTTATTAAGACAACAAAGCTTCAGGTATAAGTAATATATTCTGTTACACTTCGTGACATAGGGGGAAAACAAGAAAGCTTTTTGGCTCGCAGATATTCCTGCAGTAGTTTACCCTTTTTCCTGAGTTACTCCAGCTTGCTTAATAGAATATTTTTCTTTACAAACATTGCCTTATTTATGTTTTTAGATGATCACAGTGCTGGTTGTATTAGGTGCAGGCATGATAGTTTAACTGTTTTTCAGTTCCTTTATTTTACTCCAGTTCCCTTAGTCCAGCTCCCTGTTGTGCATGTGGGGTTTTGTGGGTGTTTTTTTTTTGTTTTGTGGGGTTTTTTTTGTGGTTTTTTTTTTTGTTTATTTTTTTTTTTTTGTGGGTTGTGTTTAGATTTAAAAATTTCTATTTGGGAAGGAAGGGGCTCTGAAGTCTTTGGGGTCTTCTGGATTATTTGGGGCTGCTTCTGTATGTAAAAAAGTGCATAGGCGCTCAATATCTCAGAGTAGATGAGATTTGTATGCATTGAGGACTGCATTTGTATGTGTTTGCATGAGCACGGTCTGCTCTTGCTATTGTATATCTTTAATGGCTTTTTCTACATTGCAGGCTGAGTATGTCCAGCTTGTCACAGAGCTTAGAATGACAAGAGCTATTCAGCCTCAGATAAATGCCTTTTTACAAGGCTTCCATATGTTCATTCCACCATCTTTGATCCAGCTTTTTGATGAATATGAACTGGTAAGCAGAAATGCCTGTACTTTTTGAAAACATTTTGTTCAGCATACTTAATCGGTAATGCAGTGATGTAGAAGTAGAGCTCAGTACCCAGGAAATAAACATTTTCTTTCACTTCCATTTTGCTTTCTGCACATCTTGTCTGTGAGGATCTCAATATGTGTATTCCTTCTTATCCTAATTGCTTAGAATGACAATCTTGGAATGTGATAACTTCATGTGCCTATGGTAAATGCCTTAAATTATAATTTCATGATGGAATCAGGATGTTGTGGTCTTTAAGCCTTTTCATATTTGCTTTGAGGAAGACAGAAGTCCTTTAAAAGTAAGGAGATGTGTCTATTGTTTTTATTTTTTCTGGGTCACAGAATCAAATTCCTGAAGTTTTTGTGATGTTTTGATCTGTAACCAGCAGATCTGAAGTTTTGTCTCAAGTTGTACCAAAACTCAGCACTTCTATCTTTTAGGTTCTTTGGCAATAATTTTTCACTTTTGATACTGCCTGTTTAGGTGAAACAAATTGTGTGAAGCTGCCTGAATTGAAGGATCATCCTGTATTAAGAGTCAGTAAAAAAAATTAGGTTCCATAAGGCTGTAACTAAACGAAGAAAGTGCTGTAATTTTTATGACTTAAAGCATTACTTCTTAAAATATCATAAACACTTGAAATTAATGGTTAGTCAGGAAGACTAATGGCAGTCTGTGTGCTTCTTCTGAAGGAGCTTTTGCTGTCTGGTATGCCAGAAATCGATGTGAATGATTGGTTAAAAAATACAGAATATACCAGTGGCTATGAGAGAGGAGACCAAGTTATTCAGGTAAAATTATTTTCTTGAATAGTATAGGCTATTGCATTTTAACCCAAAAAAATGGTGCTGCTGCTGTTGTCATTTTCTATATGTCTTTGTGGAAGCTTATTATGGCTGAAGTTTGTGGGGCTTTTTTTGTATTCCTACGTGAAGTAACTTTCATGTGAAAGTTTCCACCATTTAAGTAACAAACACATAAATATTCCATTTATCATTTTACCATTATCTTTTCAAGTACTACAAGTATTGAATGGAAAATGAAATCTAACTTGTTTTTCATATAGTGGTTCTGGGATGTTGTGGAAGAGCTTACTCAGGAAGAGAGAGTATTACTGTTACAGTTTGTTACTGGCAGGTAAGAAACTCTTAAGTAACAGCAAATATATTGTCTGGATACACAGTAATAAGTCAGGAGACTTCAGATTACTATGCAAGATCACTTAACTAGAAACTGTTTTTTATGCCTTGTGTTTTGTATGTTGATCCAAGTAGACAAAGTGTGCATTAATACTTTAGCTGCCTGTACTCCCAGCAAATGATTGATAATGTGTTTGTTATACCTTGCTAATTTGCAAGAGGCCTTTGTTGCCATCCCAGGTAATTTTTAAGAAGGCAGTAAGAATTTAGCTGCACTTTATATTTTTTTCTCCCTGTTGCATGTTTATGTGGCTTTTGGCTTCTCCAGTAATCAATATAGACTTTAATATACAAGATAACTAGGGGTCACTTCAGTCAGTGTAAACAGAACAAAGCTGAGTTGAATTCAACAGTAGTGCAGTGTGTTAAAATGAAGATGTAACTTTATGCTAGTCTGTGTTTGCTTTATGTAAGATTTTTGTCCTAAACTCTAGCTGTTTTTCAAGGAAAGCCAGTTTTGTTTCCTTTATGGTTTGAGGGCAGTAGGGGAAGGTGTGGAGCAATAAATACCCCTGTGGGCTGGGTGAGTTGCTGAGTTTGTGTATACAGACATGTTGCAAAGTAGATCCATTGATACATGTGGTACCTGAGCTATGGAGCCTACTGGAATCTTATTCTGGTGGCAGTTAGAGATTGCACAATCTTCTTAATTCCATATACCCTTCTATTCATATTTGTAGGGTAGTTGACCTTTAGTATGTACATTTTGTGGTAAAGCAATGCTAAAATACAAATAAAGATCATCAAACTCTGTGTTTTATACCAAGGAATTTCACAGTCACGGATGTATCATCAAATGACGTGGTCTTCAAATTCTATTAGTTTCACTTGATTTATTATGAATTTCATTGGTTTTAGGGATCACAGATAATTTAAGAAACTAGCTCTTTGTACATCGATCTTTTTGTCATCTTCAGAAATGATTTCCACAGTTCTAAGTGCGCATCTGTTACATGCCAGTGAGTGGTCTTTCATTTTTAGTGGTCTAGTCCTTTTCTAAATCCAGATGGCAGATAAGGTTTTTTAAGATGTAAGGTCATGTTTCAAATGCTTCTTAAAACATTCCAAATGATACTGAAGTGACATTCACTATTTTTATGGCATTTGGGATAATCTACTGATTCTAAGGGACACTTTCTGTCAAGTAGACAATTACATTGTCTAATTAATATGTGCATGTGCACCATTCATTTTGGTTACAAATTACATACTGGCTTGTTGTTACCTATTTCTTGTTAGTAGGAGAGAAATTTTTGGTATGTCTTATAGGAACTGTGATCTGAAATTTAAAACCAAATTGTTTATTTTGTTTTGTATTGGCTAGAAACCCTGTGTGTTTTCTTCAGTAATTGAAATTACTGAAGGCATGTTTTTCCATAAAAAAATTACCTTTTGAAAGTTACCTCTAGGAGTATGCAGCTGGCATTTTTTCATGTAAATCCCAAAACAGTCCTAGTTTCTGCACATGGAAGGTTTAGATGCTGAGTTGTCTGTGAGCTAAGATACCAGTTAGTTTAGTCAATGTCGTTTAAGCACAGCTGGCAACTAACTACCATCTATTTTGTAAACTTCATCTTCCCTCATTCTTACACCTTTTTTCTCTTCGGTGCAATGAAGTCTTGCTTTGATAGTGTCAGATAAGATACTATTGCATTCATCATTAATACCAATTTTGAGACATCTTTTAACAACAAAGTAATTCCATGAGCAATGTTTGAATAGCAAATTCTGTGTGTTAAGAGGTCTTGGCACACTCAAGAAAAAGCCTAAATATTCTGGTTCCTCATGCTGGGGATCTGAACATTTACTTATGCACCACCTACTTTTTCTTTGCTAGGAACTCTTCCAATGGTATTTTCAATTCCACATGCTTTTTTATTTTCCTCCACTCTTGTTCTATTTGATATATTTGGTTAAATAATTTTTAATTATCAATTGGCAACTTTTAATCAGGTTTTTAGTTAATAGTTGGAGGGAAGTGTTGACAGCTTATGATAAATTCTACTTTATTTGTATTCTGTAGGTATCAGGATTGCTGTTCAACTTCTTAAGGGACTGTGGTTATGTTAAATAATAAGCTTAAGAGCTCTTCTAAGGGAAACTCAATGTATTTGATAAATGTGGTAGATGTATATGATTACTTTTAAAAGTAGAACAAAACATAAGGAAACTGACTTAAAATGGCTCCTCTACACTTTTAATTTATGTGAAATCTCTTAAGTGGAAAAATAGAAAAGATAAGATTCATATATAAACATCTTAAGTGTTAAAGTTTCTAAAGTTATGAAATTGTATTTTTGGTCTTGCTGAAGGCTGTTTACACACGCAGTAGGAGAGGTAAGATTTTGTGATTTTATTTGAGCATATTTGGAAGTCTGACTTTAGTATATTGTCAGTTTTTGCTTGTGAAGAAAAGTCATTCTTGGAGGCATAATTTGGTAACCCACTGTTACTTTTAAATGTTCGAAGCCCTGATTGTACTGTATGATTCTGACCTGCTGTATGAAATTTTCAAGTTAGGCCTGTGTTCTGTTGTTGATTTGAATGTGAAATTCTCTTGGTTCACTGGAGAAACAAGAAAAAAAAAATGCTGCCAGGAAGGGAGCACTGTATTAGAAATGAGAACCAAAACCATGGTATGAAGGAGTACTGCTGTAAAATTTTTACAGCTGTTCTGATCTGTGGCTGTGAGCGCAGTTACATTTGCATGTCAGAAATAGTATGCTGCACATAGTCAGTGCTTCCCTCCATAGAAGTTGCCTTATGTGCTAGAACTATATGCCCAACCTTAAGCTAGATGATTCAGACTTATGTGTTAACTATTGTACTATGCTATAGCTAGCTTTTAAAGGTATGTTTAAAAAGGATTACTGTGAGCTGTGGCTTGGCTCTTTAACACTTCGCAGTAGCAATCCTTACTCTTCTGCATTTACTGTGAGTGGAAACATTACTTCATTCTTTTCCATTCTTGCTCCTGGTTTCTGAATTCACTTTGATTCTGGGAATATGGGAGCATTGTTTTTAATGTAAGTTCTTGTAATATAAAATCCAACAGCTGTTACATTAATGGAAGTTTTGTTTTGGTTTATTAGATTTATTTTTTTTCTTTTTTTTTTTGCTAGCTAGGAAATCACAAAATAGTCAATGTTAGAAGGGATCTTTGGAGATCGACTAGTCCAACCCCATGTTTACAGCGGGGTTAGCTAGAACCAGATGCTCACGGTCTTGTCCAGACAGGTTTTGACTGGCACTTTAGCTGCCCTGTGCAGTTAGTTCCTGTGTTTGGCCACTTCACAGTGAAAATGTTTTTTCTCATGTTTTAATGGAAATTTCCTGGATTTCAACTTGTGCCTGTTGCCTTCTGTCACTGGGTACCGCTGGGTCCTCCATGTTTAGACTTTTGCTCCATCTTACTTACTCCTCCCTTCAGGTATTCATATACATTGATCAGATTCCCCTGAGCCTTCTCTTCTCCAGACTAAACAATTCCTGCTTATTCTCCTCCTGTGTCAGGTGTGAAATCTTTTACCATCTTTGTGGCCATTTGTTCACCTTGCTGTAATATGTCCCTGTCCCTTGTGTAGTGGGGAGCTTGTTGCTGGATTTAGATGTTTCTCACTGAGTACAGGAAAAGGATCACTTCCCTCTACCTGCTGGTGACTTTCTGATGCAGCCCAAAAGCCTGTTGGCCTTTTATGCAAGGATGTATTGCTGCCTTGCATTCAACTTCTTTAGTCCTTATCCTCTTATCTTTTCATTGTATTTTTTAGATTTTGGGATGGTTTTTGTGCGTATGTGAGGGCTGTGCTAACAATATGTTACCGTGTAATGCATACCAGTTTAAGCTGATATAAAAATGTCTTCATTTTGTTGTATTTATTTCTTAGTTTAAAAGTATAGGGAAGCACTCCAGGGCTATTGTCTACTTACACCTTGAGTAACCTGAATTATATATTGGTTAAAGGAAAAGAATTATGAATAACGTGAGCAACTGAGAATTAATTCCTGAAAATGCCAGTGATTTTTTTATTAATTTTTTTTAGTGTGCTCTTGGTTTTGCTGTAGATTGTCACTGTGGGATGATGTGATTTGATGTAATGGTTTTATTAGCTACTTGAAATAATTGGTCTGAATAGTAAATGAAAAGACATGTTGCGGATACTTTGGTCAGTTGTCCCATGTATAGCAATTGGAGAATAAACTTCTTTATGATATAATATTTCTTAAACTGTAAATAAAAATAGTCATAGATCTTGGCCTAAACTGAGATAATGTTCTATTATAAAAACAGGTTGTAGAAGTGAGTACTCCTGCAAACAGAATTCTCTTAAATATCTTTCAAACAATTTGATACCTAATGTAAACAGACAAATGCATTATTTAGTATTGTAATTAAAACCATTTAGACTTAGAATTTTGATATGGGTAAGAAAGGGGGAACCTTGATAAGAGCATTAGTAACTGTCTAATTACTAACAGGAAGAGATATTTGCAGTGTAAAGACTACAGATTTTTTTGTCTTGTAAAATTCTTGTAATGGTCTAATTTCTGTAAACTTTCTCAGTTCCAGGGTGCCTCATGGTGGCTTTGCCCATATAATGGGTGGCAGCGGTTTGCAAAATTTTACAATTGCTGCTGTGCCATATACTGCAAATCTTTTACCAACATCAAGCACATGGTATGTTAATTAGTCATGTTGAAATATCTTAAAAATGGGCTTTTTTTCATGCCAATCACAGTTAAAAATACTAGTCTTTTGAATGTTTTAATTAGAACCCCGCTCCACAAATTTAGGTGGTTTGTGTATTTCCTATCCACTGTGAAAATGGTGGGATTTAACCTAGATGATGGGTGTTATGTTTGCTCATTGTTTACTACTTCATTTTCCTTAACTAAAGGCAGTGGGATTAAAAAGGGAATAGTCAAGTTAAATCATTGTATTAAAATTGACTGAAGTGAAAAAACCAGTATTATTTCCTGCAATATATTTGAATGCTCAGTGGTGCTGTAATGCCCACGGGTACTGTAATGCAGCACAGCTTTGTTTCCTTCCTTAAATGTGACATCAGGGTTTCCAGTCAGAAAACTGTACTGTTAGGTTTCTCGCTGAACTGTGACATGACTATTTCTTTTTTTTTTTTCTCTTTTCAGTATCAACATGCTCAAGTTACCTGAATACCCAAGTAAAGAAATCCTTAAGGACAGGCTTCTTGTGGCATTACACTGTGGAAGCTATGGTTACACAATGGCATAATGAGGTCTAGAAAACTCATTTAGTGTTTAGCTACTGATGTGCATTTTCAGGTGGCAGGAGAAATTTCAAAAACTGTTGATAGAAAAGCAACTTAAATGCTGCAGCGCATTGGCAGGACTGGGCCTCAGAATTCCTACAGGATCAGCAGCTTTTCCTCTGCTGTGTATTGTCGAAAGTAACTTTGATACCTTCGCAACAGACTGCTCAGCATGTTGTACTTTCATTTTTTAAAAAATTACACAGGTGTATGAAAATCAGTTTACATGCTTTTCATTATTACTTCAGTCTGAATCAAAAAGTTTGTCAGACTCCCCTTCCACAGTTTGCTTTTGATTTTTCAACTGTATGGTTGAATGATACTTGCGTTTCAGTTCCTTTGCACTCGGATGGCATACTGCTAATGGACAGACTTATACTTTATGCCTTGTTGCATGTCAAAGTGCCGTTTATTTTTGCAGAGAACACTATAGAAAGTTCAATTGGGATATTGTACAGTAAGACAGAGCTGATGTATTTTCCATTTCTTTGCATAGTAACAAAATTTTATAACTTTTTAGTATTTTAATGTATATAGTATGTAAAGACTAGACTTATCACTGGGAAAAATTACAGAAGAAGTTAATATCTAATTTATATTAGAATTTATGCTATATTCTACTAAATATTTAAAGTGTTTGTGACTTTATAGTCAACTTGCAGTTTAGAATTTGTAAATATTATTTAAGATCTATATTCATTGTTGAATGTCTTTACTCTTTCCTTTACATAATTGTATGTTCAAAAGGTATTATTAAATTTTAATATTTTAACCTAAATCTGAATGCAACAAGTTTGTGTGTCTTTGTGGATGATTTATTCTTTTTTTCCCATGGATTTTATTTCTCATACTATAAATTGTCATGGAGGCAGCATTTGAGAAGGTATTGTCAAAGTGTATGGGTGGACATAAGCAAATGTACAAGGAAGGAACTTGAGCATATTGAGAATTGACAAGACTGTAATAATTAGAATCTCATGTCAGAATTTGTATAAAATTAGAATATTAATATATTCTATGTAAAAAATACGCAGCAATGGCTCAGTTTTTTTTTTTTTGGTAAGTAGCTACACTTGTTGGGGTAGATGGTGTATTTGCTAACTGCTTTTTAGGGACCCTAGGGTAGGTCTGCATTATTGTTTTGGTTCAGGCTACAAGTAGGTTTTCGGTTGTGGGTGTTTTTTTGTTGGACTTTTGTTTATTATTATGTATACTTTCAAATTTGGTCATCCTGCATGTCATGCTTTTGCTTCAGAGAATGCAAACTGGATTCTTTCCAGATGAAACTAATCAGAAAAACATTACCTAAAATGTACCAAATCCTAATTGATGAACATTAATTTCATCTGCAAGATCCAAGTGATCTGAAGAATCAGTAAATGAGCTAAGGAATAGGAAACCCTCCAAACATGTAAATTTTAAGGTTCAGGTCCTCATCAAAAATTGTTTGCTAATATCCAATCATGTTTTCCTACAATAAGTGCTAATGCATGTGTAGCCCGAGTTCACCAGCTGATCTGCATATGCTGCTTACTTAGTGCTGTTTCTTAGATTTTACTGATTTTAATCTAAAGCATACATAATCTGTCTGTTAACATGAGAGAGAAATCTGTGGACCATCTGATTCAGTGGTGCCACAATAATTTTCCTTTGGGCCAAGCCTTAAATACAGTCTTTTTAGCTGTTATTTCCTTTCTGGTTCTGTTTGTGTACATGTATGAGTAAATGATGGTTTAAATCCTTATGTGGTGTCTGTATCTGCAGTTTAAGGAGGGTGCTGGGTTTAGGAGAAAGAGCAGATTCTTCCAGCAGAGTAATCCAGTGAAAGCTGGTTAGACTGTTGCTTCAGTCAGTGGAGAGATGCTGTTCCTCTCTTACATGCTCTAGGAAGCTTAAGATTATTTAGATAGATGTTTTGAGTGTCTGTGGGGTTAAGTGTTCAATCCCAGTTATCTTGGATCCTTCAGTTAGCAAAAGTGCTTTTCTGCACAGTTGGGCAGTGCTTGGTTCCCTGGCTACATAGCATGTTTCTTCATGGGCCTTGGCAAGGTACATTTATGGCAAGGCAGTGTTTCGAGCAATACAGGTTATTTGTTGGGAATTATGTATTTTGCTTTATGTAAATGGGTCTTTGTCTTTATCCCAGGGTTTTACTGTAAATACTGTTCATTAAATACTGTGTAATTTGTGATCTTTCTCATTTTTCATTTCACATATTCTGTCTCATGGTAATATAGAGCAGTCTGCAGGAAGCTAAAATCTTGCATACTGCCTTGTACCCAAAACATTATCCAAAACATCAGCCTTGTGGTCACACTGTAAGGCTGAAATGAAGGTGAAAAATAACAGATTTTTATATTTTGCACTTCTGTATGATACTGTAGGTGACATAAGTGTCAACAAGCTGAATTTGGTCTCAGTGTTCCTAAAATGCTGGTCAACTGGTTTTGAAGTGTAACAAAGCAGCATTTTAATGTTGTTAGCAGTTTCCTGTGACAGATCTTCCTGTGTCCTGGTTTCAGCTGGATCAGTTATTTTTCCTCCTTCCTCTTAGCTGGTGCAGTGCTGTGTTTTGGCTTCAGACTGAGAACAGCGCTGATAACACACTCATGTTTTAGTTGTTGCTAGCTAATGCTTACCCTGATCAAGAACTTTTTAATCTCTCATGCTCTGCCAGTGAGGAGGGGCACAGGAAGCTGGGAGGGAGCAGGGACACCTGACCCAAACTACCCAAAGGGATATTCCATACCACAGTGTATCATACCCCGTGTATAAACTGGGAGGAGTCACCTGGACGGCCTAGGTCACTGCTCGGGTCAGGCTGGGTGTTGGTTGGTGAGTGGTGAGTGGTTGTATTGTGCATTACTTGTGTTTGTTTTTTTTTCCTTTTCCCCTTTGTCATGGGTTCAGCAGCAGCAGTTGTTTTTCTCCTTTAAGCAGTAGCTGGTGTAGCACTGTATTTTGGATTTTTGGCTTGGGAGCAGTGCTGATAACACCAGTGTTTATAGTTATGGCTTAGAATGTTTAGGCTGGCCA
>JASSUY010035812.1:0-24730 GCA_032466535.1 Forpus xanthops
ACTGTAAGGGTGGTGAGGCACTGGAATGGGTTTCCCAGGGAAGCTGTGAATGCTCCATCGCTGGCGGTGTTCAAGGCTTGGGTGACATGGTTTAGTATGAGGTGTCCCTGCCCATGTCAGGGGGGTTGGAACTAGATGATCTTAAGGTCCTTTCCAACCCTAACTGTTCTATGATTCTGTGATTCTATGGCATAGGACAGGGATGAAAAGGGTACAGCACCCTTGTGGCAGAAGTACTGGTTCTGGGTATTTTTGTGGCCTGGGTTCCAGCTCAGTCTTCTGCAGGATCTCTGATAGGCTTTGCTTTACTTAAGAGATAAGTCCTGATGAGAATGGGAACAGCAGGCTTTATACCCAGAAGTAATTAAAATGTTTCACTCCCTGGCAGGGGAGTTAAAATCAATTTCTCAAACACATGATGAGGAGCAACTGGCCAGGCTGCTGCCTTGCAGAAAAAAGATCTGGGGCTGTGATACTTGGGAGTACAGCAAAAATCCAGTCCTGTAAAAATTCAGCAGTCCTCTCGGGATGCCTGTTCAGAGGGGCATGCTGCAGAAGGCACAGGACAATCTTTCCATTAAGCTTGGCAATGGTGGTATCTTGGCTCCAGAACAATTTCCATACTGCAGGAAAGATACGGGTCAGCAGGGAAAAAAATCGAAAGAGGTGCAAAAAGAACGATTGGAGTTGTAGAAAACTTGCCTTTAAAGAAAGGCTGAGAAAGAGAAAAGTGTGTGGTCTGAAAAGGGGACCAAGTTGAGACAAAGCAAGTTGCCAAATACATACAAGACTAAAGCAAAGAGGAGCAGCACAATGTGTTTTTGTACTTTCTGCAAGTAAGGTGAGTAATGGCCTTTAGCTCCAACAGAAAAAAATGTAGGTAAAAGATCAGGAAAAACTTTACAGTGCTATGGATAGCTCAGCACAGAGGTGTTCCCACAGGCTGTTGTGGAATTGTCACTGCAGGAAGGTGTTACACAAAGATCTTGCAGGGATGGTTGAGGTATTGTTGATTGTACTGGGAGCCTCTTAAAAGGCTTTATCAAACTACTTCCTCCAGTTGCCACTGAAATCATTGCAATTCAGCACTTCAGCATTTGGGAAGACCTGCTACAATAGCAATCCCCTGTTTGCAATCAAGTGGATTGCCAGAGTAATCGCATGCATATTTAACTCCTGGGATTGTAGGGGTGCCGGAACAAGCTGAGAAATAAATTTGCTGTAACCGTAGAAGGTGGTTACTCTAAGGCGCTAAAAGTCCAGTCTGGTTTTGACAAAAAGTGCTGCACGTGAACTTTTTCTTGCAAAATAATGCAGGGAAGTCTCAGTTATGTTTAGTGTTAGAGAGGCACAAAGGAAATTTCATTAAAACCTACCAACAATGCTTGTCATAAAGGGAAGAGGAGCAATTTGTGAGTTCTCAGAAAACAGAGTGCATCTCTGTTCTGCCCTGTCCTCATTGTCTGCTGCTGTACTGTAGGACATAGATTTCTTCAGAGAAGGATCTGTGCCTTCTTGCTCAGTTAGCTCTTACACATCACGTTTTATTTGCTAGGAGACTTGAATGATGAGCAGCAAACACTCTTGTTCCTACATTAAATACGTGGAAACTGCAGTACAGAGAAATAAAATTACTTGTGCAGGGTCACAGGGCAATTTTGAGGCAGGGCTAGGACTAGAACCCAGCTCCCTTGCTCCCAAACCCATGTGCAGGTCTTCAGCTCTTCACTGACCCGTGATTTTAATCACCTTCCAAGGAAGTCTAATTGGCCTCTTCCAGCTGACTTCCATGGGTATAATGCCAGGTATCAGATGAAGTCACTGGGAATATCAATACAAAAGAAGTCAGTATTAGATACAAAGAAAGAACTGATGGAACGGAAAAAATAGATTTTAGAGAAAAAGAAGTAAGTTCTAGTGCTGCTTCCATTATATCATTCCCTGTTTAATTTGTGCCTGCTCAAAATTTAAAAAAAAAAATAGATTGCTAATATTAATAGATGAAATGAATCTCGAATTTTATAATAGTGGAGGAAATGAAAGGACCAAAGTAATATTGTGTTGTTAACTGAGATTTTAATAATGATTCTGTCCTCAGTTGGTGCATTTATTCCACAGAAAGTAAATCATTAATGAAGAGGAGGGGAAAACAGTTTGATGATGATGGATTTTTGAAAGAAAAGTTTAATTTTGCTTAACTTTTAGAAACTCTAAAATATGCCTGGAGCTCTAAAACTGAAAGACAAATACCTCAAAAACAGTCCACAAAGATGGCATTTAGCCAGGTGGCTAAGACTGTCTCGGGTAGGATAGAGCTGTGCCCATGGCTTCACTCCAATAGAGCTGAGGTGAGTGGAAGAGGATGGTCATAAATGTTGCTTTTGATGGAGGAAGAAAGGTTTGAAATTTTGCCATTGGTTGATTGCATTCTCATAGCTATTTCTGAATGGCATCTGGAGAGCAAGAGCAGTAAGGACATCATCTTCACCTTAAAACAAAGGATATATAACTGGGCTCATCCTCTGGTTTCTGTGGACTTCTGCAAGATCTGCTTCTACTATGTCCTCTACAGGGGGTCAGTGGACTCAAACCACTCTGTGCTGTGTGTTTGACTTCCCAGGTGAAGAAAGAGCACACCAAAGCTAGCATGTCCAGTGGTAGCTCTTGAGCTACCCACCACTATCTTTAACCACTTTCAAGGAGTCCCAGAAAAAGGGCTCCCTGGAGCAGCAGCCCATATCACACGAAACCCCTGGGTTCAAAGTGTCGAGCATAGGGGGAGGATTATAGTCTCACAGCAGTGGAGAAGAAAAGCATCTGTGTAGCTGGGATTTGGTGCCTAAGAAAAGGAAAAGGAAATATGGGGCATACATGCCTGCCCATGCATGAAAGAGATGGGGGAGAAGATAGAATTCCCCTGATTCCATAAGAAGCACTGCACCCCAACAATTAATGTAGAAATATGTAAATTAAATGACATCTTGTATTTAAATTATCAAATCAGTAAGGAGACATAAACATTAAACATTATACGAGAGCCTAGAGTGTCACCACAAAAATTAAGTCTATGTAATTAAAAGTACAATGCAATTTATTCTTATATCGTTCTTCATTCAAATCAACAAATCTTATTACTTGCCCAAAAATGTAAAGCAGGCTACAAAGTAATTCAAAAGATGAAGACAAAGTGGCTATTGAAAAACCTATGTTTCTTGGTTCCTTATATCTAGCAGCAGTTATGATTTAATATTCTAACTACTGTAATAGGTTATACTGCTGAAGAAAAGTACATTAATTATGATGAGAAACCTAAAAAAATATCTAATTAAGAAGAATAAAATCATTCTTATTGACTGGGAAAAATAAAACTATGTAAAGGGAAATGAAGGATGAAAAAACTGAAGGCGCACAAGTATTAATAAATGTGGTCTGTGAGGAGTAGAAAGCACACTTCTGCAGTTGCTGGGGGGTGTGGATTTGAATCTGGCTGGTGATCATGGTTTGCTGTGACTAAAGCTCTTTTCCAGTATCTCACCTACTGGAAGCACCTTCTAATTATCTGCAGCACAGTTTGCTCTGAATCGAGCTCAACATGTCCATGCAGAGGCAGCCTCACTGGCTGTGCCTGAAACAACAGACTAAGAACATGAGATTGCACTGCATTTCTGAATATAGCATGGGTAACAAAATAATTGTCTCAATAGTTGTCATCCTTCCTAAAGAGTCATTGAGGACGCCTGTAAGAAAGCAGTCTTGTGCCCCAAAGGATGCAATGCATCATGCCTGGGAGCACCGTAGGGATGACTTGCCATGGGCAGATGCAAATCTGCTTTTCAAGTAGCCACAGCTCTCTAAAGTAATTTAAAAGGAAACTTTCTGTGTGAAATATCCACCATCTTATTTGCCCACCCACAGCTAAGGTCATCTTTTGACTTTATCCACAAGTAGCCACCCTAAGGAAGCACAACACCCCACTGAGTACGTTCACAGGATGCCCAGGGATGCAGGGCTGCTTTGGGAGCAGGTTCATCTTATATGAGTCAGAAAAAGTGGCCAAAAATGTTAAGAGGTGTTTGACTGTATTTTCGAGATGTGAAACTGGGTGAGACCATGTGCGGTTTTGTCATTGCCAGGACTAGGTTCTGGGACTGCAATTTTGAGCTTTCATCCCAATTTGGAATAAGAGCATGTCTATTTCATGCTCTTGATCATTCTTGTGATGAGAAAACTTTTTTTTTTCTGCCCAGCTTTGCTGCCTTCATTTGTAAAGATCCCACTGATGCCAAAATGTCTGTGGATGCTAAAAAGAAGGGGGAGGATGACGTAGGGTCAACAGCTACAGTAAGTGTTTAAACAAATGCATACAGTTTAATTGCTTCAGCTGGTGTTAGTAGTATTAATGCATTTTCAAGCCAGAAGTTATCCTTTGATCACTTATATTTACTTCACGTAAGTATAGGCTGTAGCAATTTGGCCAGTTACCTTGTACTGGATCCAGTAACTTGTACATCATTAATATCTCCAAATATGGCAAATTAGTAATATAAATTTTGCATAACCCTTCCAGGATTGCAAATCTTCATCAAATGCAGGAGGAATTGTCTGAGGAATAAGGGCTTCAAGATTCAGTGAGTGCATATTTTGCCAGGGAGGAAGAAACTAGATGAAATCTGTGCACCAAATTATGCTATTATGGATATGTGCTTGCACAGAAAGCCAGCAAATGGACACTACAGCACCTCAGCTATATTTTAGTGGCGTCACTGACACCAGAGTTATGCAGTGTTTTGCTCAAAGGTGAGCAAATTCTCCTTTCCCACCTTCACTCACAGGGAACGAGGTTGCAAAGCAATAAGCATAGGTAGGGGTTGTTTGAGGAAGATGTGGTTGACTGGGGTCATTTTTCACTAAAGAAACATCCAAGCAGTAATGTCTGTTGATTAGCAAAGCATTTTTATGTTGAAGTTTTCAAAACACAAAGATTACTCATGAGAAGTATCCCATAGACCAAGGGCGGCAGAAACAGCCTTTAGTTATAAGGCATAAATATATAAGCAAAGATTAAATTCACCCTTTGAGAGAAAGATAAATGTGTTTTTTATGTGGTAGCATCTGCAGACCATTGTATGAGGACATGCCATACCCCAAGTGCTCTATTAATCCAAGATCCATAGATATAAGAACTCTTTACAGTCTAGCCTGTGCCCCTGCACAACCAGACACCCAGAGCTGATTAGTCCCAACGCACAGCTCACATACTGCATTTTGAATAATGTGGCTATGACTCAGGAGTGGAGCCAGGGGATTGGAGCCTGGGGACATGTGTGAGGGCCTGGGGCTGTGGGCTGTTGGTCAGGGGTGAAATGTTTTAGCCACCTGAGTGTGGGACTGCCACTCTCCTCTGGCAGCCCTCAACCCAACCAAAACTCTCTTTACACTACAGGATACAGAGTGAGCCGTACCTGCAAATGCCTGGGATGCATCAGGGCAATGAAAGGTCATGAGGGCAGTGATGGGATTAGACTCATTTTATTTCAGAGTAGACTCCTGAATGTGAGCTGTCACACTGGGCTTTCCAGGAAGCAAGAAGAAGTAAGTGGTTTTATTATGCAATTCATCTGCTGTTTTAACCATCTACTTCAGGAAAAGATGAATCACTATAGACTTCATCGATTGTATTGACTGGATCTCCATTGGCTAGCAAGGGAGACACAGGTGACTAGCTCAAGTGCAGATTTCTGCTTTAGTTAGTCAAACCTGGAGTGCTTTGTGCCCATAGCGTGAGACTTGACTGCTCTGAGTAGCTCAGACTGTGGCATTTCAGTCAATGACTTTTGTGGCAAGCACAATGCTTATGGAGAAGTGACACCTACCAGGAGGAGTTTGCAATGGAAGTAGACAAAAGAAATAGCATGTGAGGTGCCCCATGATCAGTAGGAAATAAAGTCTCTTTCCTTCTCTTGCATTACATCCCTTAATCCTTGTGTCTCTTATAGGTTTCCGTGTCTTCACAGAGAGATTACTTTAGTTATGAACTAATCATACTGGTGTTTGGTTCATGATGATTGCTGTCATCTCTCTCCTGCAAACTAAAATGGTCCTGTTGAAGCCTTATCTCGTCCCCCTGTGGCTATTGCTGCATTGTATCCTCAGTGCATCGTCCACTTCTGAGGCAGTCTTGGGTCACCAGGGAAGAAAGCCACTGGGTCATCAAGAAAGTGTATGCTTGAAAGAGAATAAAAAACCATCAGTTTGTAGGAGTGTATGCCATTAAAAGCAAAAAACAGCCTACTCATGTAAGAGCGGCAGCCTCTACAGTGTGGTGTACGTCCACACACATAGCCCGTTGTTTCAGAAACTATCTCCTTTCGTCTGTGATCACTCTCTGCTGTTTGCAGTCTGTGAGCAGTGACGTGCATGGAATATTACTATGAAAATGTGCATTCTTGTTAATAGGTATAGTTTAGGATGATTGTTAGCAGAGCATAAGGCCTTATTGATTGAAAGTGGCATATGGCAAGGATGTATAATGATTCACTTTGGCTGCTAGTTTGAAATCCTATTCATGGATGGAAAAAAACCCACTCTCCTTTGCAGTCAGGCTTCATTCTTTCTGCAGTGTGTTTTTCAAACTGGGACATTTTACAAGTGATCCATAAGAGAGATTTCCTGCTCTCCTGGGTGTGTGCTCAAAGCTCTTTTCAGTCCTGCTAGGGCAGGTCACAAGAGCAAAAGCTGAAGTTATATACTTCCCTTTGAGGGAGGGGTTGGTTGTCTTGCAGCTCTCTCCTCTAAAACTCCTTTTCAGGGCATTTAGTGTTTATGAAAGGTAGTGGACTTGAAAACCTGATGCATGGTAAGTGACAGCGAGAGGAATAGCTGGAGCTATGTCCGTTTTCAGCAACACACCTTGGTATCTGATGGGAGAGCGAGTGAATCCCCACTTGTGGCAGCAGCCTCCTGGAAATGATTTTGACATTTTTGCCATCGCATTTTTGAAATTTGAAGCTACCAGTGCTTCAGCAAGCTACAGTAAAGGTGAGTGCTCCTAGAGATCCAGCTTCTCTTCATCACAGGGAAAAATACATGTTCTTACATGGCATTAGTAAATACAAAGTAATTAACCCAGTGAAGGCAAAGCAGCCAAAGTATTAATATATATGAACTGACAGAGACAAGTCCTGAGGACTTCATCCATCTTCCATGTGTGTTAGCAGGGCCAAGTGAAGATGGAGTTGTCTCACTTGGTTTGCCATGTGTAAATTGACAAGATAAGCACAGACCTTGCATCTGGGTAAAGATGGCACCTTATGAGTCTTGAATACTGCCCTGCCACATAACTGAGTGATGTGTTGAACCTCAAAAGGGGTGCCCTGAAGGACAACGGTTCATATTGACACTGCCCCAGTGCATCATGTGACTGACGTTAATGCTGATCCCAGCACCCACTCCCCCACCGCTGCCAGGAGGGCAGTGCAGTGAAGGATTTTGCTAGGTTGGTGTAGCCATGGCAAAAAAGGTGATCCCAGCAACCTTTCAGAGCTATCCTGCCACCTTCACGGTACAGGGAAAATCTTCAGGTACTGGTACCAGTAGATCAGCTTGTCTGGGAAGGTACCCAATGTAGGGAAAGAGTGTGATCTCTGTCCATATAGCACTGCAAATGTCCCTGACCTTTATCTGACTGATTTAATAGTATGTGCTTGGTGATATCTGAACACTTCTCTTGGCAACATCACCACAAATGGTTCAAAAGGCATTCTGTTGGAGGTACAGCCCTGGTGTTTCCCTCCCAGCAAATAAAGAGCAGAGCTTTCATATATGTGTCTTCTGGGAGCCAATGCTTTCTAGGAATTGCTTACAAAGAATTAAGTAACCGATTTGATTGTCCCCCAGAAGCCCTGGGCTTACTACATGATTTTGCATGATTCTTTTTTCCAGGCAGATACTTCTTCAAGATGGTCTTGAGAATTTGCCTGTGGTAGGCAAAACAGGGCTCCCTTGAATAAAATAACTGAAAAAGCAAATAAACTGAATGTCTTTCATTATACCTGTCACCAGTTTATTTACTCCATAGCCTCTTTCTGCCATGAAAGTTTTGAGTGATTTCAGCATACTAAAACATCTGCACTCATTTTCAGAAAATAACAACTGCCAATGTATGAACTCAGTATTTTGTCAGAATGCCTATTGTTCAGTGTCCGACCCTTATTGTTTCTCATCTCCTGTGAGTGGTTTACAATGAAATCCACTTTATTTACAGTGGAAAGCAAAATATGTCAGAGCAAGACAATCGACTACAAGCCTTCAGTCAATAACAGCTTATTTTTGTTCATGCTAAAATGTAGTCATTTCTTGCACTCATTGAAATTGGTGGCAGAATTCCCATTTGGAGGTGTCTGTTTGGTCCTGTGCCAGATCCTGTGCTCCTGCTAAGCATAAGCTGGTATGCCTTACCATACACCTTCTAAAACTGCATCCAGCATGCACAGATTATCTAACTTATCTTTTCATAGGCTCCATATACCATCCTGCAATGAGTGCTCACAGTTTAAGACCTTATATCAGGACAATACTTCAGCGTTGCTCAGCTCATTTGCTGATTAGGTACCTTTGTAAGAGATTGAGCTGTTGACAGGTGAATCATTTCTGTCCCACAGCGTTTCAGTCTTTACTCTTGGTCTGTGGCCAACATCAACTCCCACTGAAGGTCTTATGTAGTTTTCCAGTGAATGCTTTACGTGTGGTCATCACATCTCAGAGAGAAACACTGAAAAGCTGAAGCATACTATTAAGCTTCTTAACACATTAGAAAGACAATAATTTTGACAGAATAGATGTTAATCACACTTATATAAAAGCTTCTCATCTTCAAAGCATTTAACCAACATTAATTACATGTAATTGGCTTTTCCATGTGTGTCATGCAGAATGCACCTTTCATGTCACTTGCTGCTATCTTACCCAGGATTACTGAGAGAAAGCTGTGCCTCTTCAGTTCAGCACGGCTTCCTGAAGCCACCTGAGGCCTCATCTTGCAAATCACAAAGGGCAACATTTAAAACAGCAGTTGCACAGAACATAGACACCTCAGCTGAACTGAGAGATCTGTGGAAAAAAATAATGCCAGCACACTTGAGTGCCTTTAAATTTGTGTCTCCATTTCTCTGGCAAAAGCTTTTAAGGAGACTGAAGTTTTACTGCTCCCCATAGCTGGAGATGTCCCTGTCTTCACTAAGCCCATCCAGGTCCCACCCCCAGACTTGGGCATTCACAAGCACTGCTGCTTAAATGTCCAGGATGACCTAGTGAGAAGGCAAGGTAGCTCTGGACTCCAGCAGCACGGCATTTGAAAGACTACAGTGAGAAGAGATCACATTTTCCATAGTAACCTTGTCTTCAAGCACCCAAGAAGTTGAAAATGTGGGTACACTCTCTTCCTCTGTCTGAGGAGGTCTGAAACCCCAATCTGCCACCACCCTGTCATGCTTTTCTTGCATGACCTTTTCACTGAAACAGCTGCTACTTTCATCCAGAAGTAACTTGAAATAGTTCAGATTTTTATTCCAATTTACAGCATGTGTGAGACAAAAAAAAAAAAAAAGCTCAAAAAAAGATTTCTTGCCCAGTGAACTGTCAGGATCCAGCTAGGAAATATGAATTCCATGTGTCCTTGGAAGAGCTGGCAAGTATTCAGGTTCCCTAGAGCTCAAGGCTGAAAGGAAAGGATTTTGGAAGCATTAGTCACATACACACAAAAAAAATTCTATCAAAAAGGATAAATCCAGAATATTTCTGAGAAAAGTAAAAGAAAAAGTATTGTATATGGGGACTAATTCGCAGGGAACTTTTCCTGGAGCTGAGCACTGGATGAGAGGGTAAGTTTCACAACAGGTAAGAAAATACATCTGTGGTCAATAGCGCTGCCCAGGTCAGAACCATATGACCTTTCCTATGATTGATATCAGAGATTGGTGAAGGGCCTGATAGATGCCGTTACTCTGTTTGGCTGTCTTTCAGATGGCAGTATTGAAGGTAATATTATGCATGCTTTCACACTGAATGTAGCAGTATTCACAAGCTGATTATGTCTGGTCATATATGTAGCTAACAGAGCTAAATATGTGCTGTTAGCTCAGTGCCTCATAAATGGATTAAAACTCCACCTGCTATTCCTGCATTGTATTGAAGTAAATAAAAGTGCTTTCCCAAAAGCCCAGGATTTTCTTAACTTTTATTCTTAACCCCCAACTTTTACTTATAACCAGAGATGGCTACAAAGGCCAGAGACTGAGTTTCACACAGGGATCTTTGGGTTTGGGTTAATAAGTTTTAAACCTCTTGAACTGTCTTGCATTTTGGAAAACTCTCCATCCTTCACTAGCATGCATTAGAGAGAGGGAGACCTACACTATACAGGCAGGATGAGCAGAAAAAACAGTCCTGCTGTGTGAAAGAGAATTCAAGGAGCCCAGGGACCTAACCCCAAATCATAGGGAGGCTGATTTTTAGAAAAGCATTTAAGTGTCAGGTTCCAGTGCTAGCCATTATTGTACTCATAAATCAGCAAGATCCTTTAAAAATCCCACACAGTGTCACCTGCCCTCGGTAGCTAAAGTGGCTGCTTATTTTGCAGACATCTTCACGATTTCATTCTCAGGATTGTAGTTCAGTTAGTGTAACATAGTTCTGTCAGTAAATGGTTAAGTGCTTTATTGGTTCAGAGCTAGAAGACTTCACCTTGCAGGACTGAGCCCTGTTATCTATTCGTATTTCCTTTTTAACTTCTGCAAGTAACCCCAAACAGGCTGGGAACACTAAATGCAAAGTTATGGGAGATGACTGTGGCAATTTCTGAATGACAAGAGCATTTAAAAGAAATGTCAAGAGTCTGTGGGCTGCAAGCTTTTATGTTTCAAGGAGAAACAAGAAAAAAGGAGGGACAATAAATCAAACGCAACAGCTTAGCATGCTGCAGTCTCTCTGAGACTTAAACTCTTGAAAGCCATGTCCCCAACACAACACAGGCCACACTCCTTTGATCAGGTCCATTATTTTCTGCAAAGCGATGGAAGCAGCAGGGTGAGCTCCTCCATGCATGCCCAGGAGCCATGTATACTACACTTTGCTTGACATGTGCTATGCATTTATAGGTTAACATCAAACGTGAACTGATTTATAATTTTTAATCAAAAAAGGATTATAACCTAATAAATCCTAATAACATATTCTGTCTGGAGGTTATGTGATGTAGTCATATAATATACTGGTAGCCTTGCTCTTCTGAGCCTGGAAGATGGAGTGAAGTGTTTTTCTTGTCAGTAAGCTGCTCCTTGGAAATGCTTAAATGGATCAAGACCCTCTAAGCACCATGATGCAAATGGTCATCCCCTTGGATGGAGCTTTTCCCACTATCGCAAGTATTGAAGTTCCTAGACAGAAACGCACTGGGAAGCTTGCTGCATTCCTGCGTACTTTGTGTCTCCTCTCACTTTCAAAGGCCAAGTATTGTTGCTTAAAGGCTAATTATTGGTATTTATCTAGTTGAATCTAAGCATGAAACATATCAAACACATCATCAGTGATAGAGCCCTAAGGAGCCCTCAACAAACTGCTAGAGGCCAAGCATTGGTTTGTAAGGGCCCATCATTTTCTAAAGTTGAAAAAAAATTGTGACCACGCAAAGAAAGATTTAACCCTCTTTATTCGTTTTCCTGGATTTTGGTTCTCCCACCCATATATACAGGTATTATCATGGGGAATCTGCAAGTAAGTGAGACCTGCCAATTTTCAAAGACAATTTCTGGGCCTGATGTTCCCAAAGAATGATCATCTTCTTTCCAATCCATACTCTGCCTCCCAGTAAAAGGTTGTCCTGGAAGAACATTTACTTCCCAGGAGATCTCATTAACATTACAAGACTAATGGAGGCTAAGTGTAAAGAATTTTGAAGAAGTTCTTTTTGACTGCATTGCCATTTTTAAAGCTTCTCCTCCTCTCGTTTTGCATACAATAGCTAACACACCACAGCAGGGATGTGGTAGTGCCAAGAGGTCCAAAATATTTTCAAGCTAGTTTTAACTATCTTGCTGCTGCCTCATGCTTCTCAGCCATATTTGAATCCATCTGGGTTTTTTTAGCCTCGTATAATCATCTACTAGCCAGGGATTTTCTCTTTGGATGTATTTATGTGCATGGTATGATAAGGCTCAACGGGTGGTCCGTGAGTAAGGGCTCAAGAGAAACTCCTAGTCTTTAGCATTTTTACCGCTGCTGGAGAATAATGTCAGTAGAAGCCTGACCCAACCCACAGCAATCTTAAAAGGAGTTTAGAGCTGTTCCTTTATGTGCTGATTTACTAATTATGGAAACATTTTCAAACTGATAGAGCAGACAAATTGTTCAGGATCAACCAAGTCTGTGTGAGTAGAGTTGCTCTCACTCAGGCGTTGAGAGTGTGGAAAGGTCGCTATGAGTGGTGATCCACTTACAACTCTTTGGTTTGGCAAGTTTTTTTCTAGACAGCTTCAATCTTGAAGTTACATACCTGAAAAGGCAACTCTTTGGGCGTTTTACCACTTTGCTACAGTTAAACCCTAGCAGGACTCAGATAAACAAGCCTGAACTGAAATACCTCAGTTGCAATCTTTTGTAGGACTCACTAACAGTGCTTTGCAATAGGCCTTGGACATGGAAATTCATATGCATCCGTCTTAATCCATTGCTTTTCAAAGCACCCTAAAATACTTTGCTCTTTCTACCAGTTTGTGGAAAGAGGGCACACAAAGGGTATCTTCTCTCTCTCCCTGCCTCAGAGGAAGTGGTTGCCTTTAATTTTTATTCTGCTAGCAATGACTGTATTACTATAATAAAAGCATCTGCCCAGTATTTCCAAACTCCTCTTTTGGGAAATAATAGCTGTGCTTTCACAGTCTCATTGAAATTCAGGATGAAAAGGGGCGTCTGTCTCCCCACTTAGGCCCAGACACCCTCACTATTTCTTCCCTTCCGCAGTTCAAAAACATCTTCTGCTCTTCATTTCTCAACTTGTCAGAGCATTAAGGCTCTGCTATAAAAGCAGTAAACACAGCTAGCACACTGTTCCTAACAGCCCGGTGAGCCAACCAGGCTGTTACCAGAAGAACACGTTAGATCTGAATGCATTTCCTGGGAGAGAGAGGGATGACTGTGTGAACAAACAAAAGCTCAGCCAACTTTTCAAAAGAGAAAGTTTCCTGAATCAGGAGTGAGATTTATCCAAAACCCTGCCAAAAGCCCCACCAGATTTCCAAGAACAGGATTTGTTGGACCTGACAGAACGCACCCAAAATTGCTCCAATTAAGAAACTGCTGTAGTCAGAAGGTAAAGTAAAAAAAAAAGAAATCCCAGTTGTAAGAAAGTCCATCTACAAAACAAAGCAGATAAACGTGCCTGATTCAGAGGAAGTGCTAGGAGTACAGAGCAGCCTCCCTCAGTGCAGTCATTCCCCTTCACTAGCATCTTTCTGGAATGAAAAACTGGAAATTGGAGCACAGGTAATTCACATACCCATGTCAGCTTTTAATTCTGCTTAGCTCTTAGCAAAACTCGACCCTAACTCTGATCCAAAAGAATGGATGTTACTGATGGGTACATTCAACAAGCAGCTTCGTAATCTCCTTTTTTTACTTCCAGGCAGTCTGTACTGTATCTGCAGCATCAGACTGTGACCTTAATAGGTAACTTGATAAGTCTATCTATTATGACCACAATCCTTGCCAAACCTTGAGGCTTTCAAACCTAAAATGGTGAGCTGCCACACTTTGGATTAAAGACACCAAGGGTTATCTGGATGGAACTGCAATAGATCTTTCCTCTGAGAATGAGACAGTGAGTCGCAAACACATACCTATGGCTTATAACATGATCTTCCTGATTCAGCCTCTTCAAAAGCATTGCATAGTGGGTGTTTTCAGGAGCTGGAGCTGCAGTTCTAGGGTGCAAAATGATTGCTGCCATCCTGCTCAGTGAGATACAGAGAGTTGGGAATTTCTCACAGAGGTTGTTTCTGCGCCATTGATGTCCCTGGCAAAAGCACCTGCAAGTTTTAATGCTGCAGTTTTAGGTTCATAATGAAAGTCTGTAACTGTATGTAGATCCTAAGGATACAAATGCCTGTTTTTATAAAGGCAAAACACCCATCAAGGACTTCTTTAATTGCACATAAACCCTGATCTCTGCAGCTTCAATTTTATAAAATGCGTTCAGCTCTTATTGCCTTAAACCTTTGAGGCTACAAAATTGTCCCCAGTTTTATAAAGCCCTGATTTTTCAGACATGTTTTAGAGTATACTGAGACTTTTTGGAAAAAATGAGGCTTTAGCCTGGCTAATAAAGAAGCAATAATAATTAGAAAATCTCTTACCCAGTGCAGATTTTATAACTCCACAGATACCATGGCATTAACATTCTGTTTGTCCACCTGTTAGAAAAAACATATCTGAGGAGTCATAACTCTAAAACAGTGGGTGACAATTTAATGAAAAATTGAGCTCTGCATTTAATTTCCTTTTAAGTTCAGTTGAGCATTCTGCAAGATCAAAAGGGCTTTGTGGTTTGCAAATGATCTAGGATATCAGAGAAACAGATTATAACCCAGGCACAGTTTGGTATTTAAGTAAGTATCCGCTTTTAATACCAATGTTTAAAGTAGGCTAATGGAACTAAAGCACAAGTATAATTTCCTATGATACAAGTCTATAATCCAGTTTAATGTACCAGTCAAACACTAAAAGCATATTGTGAATTTATTTCAATAGATTGGCCCCATTTGGAAAGTATCCTGAGACACCATAAAATATTTTTCACAAAACAAGAAATCCTGCTTTAGTTTGTAATCTTTTGATGCAGGGACTGCACCTCTGCACTTGCAGAATGCCTGGAGAAATGTGTCTCCTGGATTCAGTGTATGAAGAATAGTTAATCAACAGCAACACTGCATGTCAGTAAGGACTTTCTTTTAGCATGGATACTAGAGCTCTGCCTAGAAGGCATCCTGCAGCTAACATCTCCCCCTTTCATATCTATGCAACATTATGTGGGCAGTGAATTTGCAAAAAAACAAACAAAAACCCGAAAAAATCAAACCAAAGCATTATGCCAGGTTAAAAGGTCCTCTGTGGTGTTTTCATTTGTTTGTTTGTGGGGTTTTGGTTTTTATTTTATTTTTTTATTTATTTATAACAAGTCCGTGTAGCAGCAGATTCTCTTTCAGAAATGACTGTGCTCCAACTTAAACCTAACAAGGTTTTTACCCTCCATGTTTCAGGGATGAGGCTGCTGCAGACTCGCTTCTCCTGTCACTTGCACACTTCTTCTTACTTAGTTGTTTAAATTTATGGCCAATTCATTCTTGTTGATTCTTGTGCCAGTGTTGTCCTTCAGGCTAATAGGTCTATGCCCTCCTTGATGTTTACCTCCCTGAGACATTCATAAGTGGTCATTATATACATTTTTCTTCACCACGCTGAAGGAGTTGAATTTGTAATCTCCTCTTGCAACGCAGTTTGTTCATTTCCCTGATCAGTGGTTCTTCCTGTTTCAATCTGAATTCATCAGTTTTGAATGCTAGTAATGGAAATTGTACATGCTGTTCCAGAAGAGGCTACATCAGCTGCCTCTACAATGGCTGTATCTTTGTCTTCTGAAGCATCCCAGGATTGCATTAGTCTGACATGGTGTGACATGATGTTGGTGGCTCAGACACCCCATGATTAACCAATACACTTGGGTCTTCTTCCTCTGCAATGTCAGTGAGCCCACAGATTTTCTGATTATGGCTGGAATTAACACAAAGTTCAAGGTCATGCATTCAGGATTTTACAGTTTCATCCTCTTTCCAGTACTTCAGTATGTGAGACCATGCAGGCTTTCCTGTATGACATCTGGAGCTCCTTCTGTACTGATAATACTTCGCAATTTGATGTCACCAGCACATTTTTTTCCTTCCCTTCTATCTTTGATGCCAAGCTCTAGCTATGTCTTTTGCCCCACTGCTCAACACTAGTGATGATCATTTATCCTCAGGGTAGTTCCTTGCCCTTCTTATAGCCTACTGTTTGCTTTTGTTTTTTTCCAACTAACTCATTTTCCATGTGTCATTACATAAAGAACAAGACGAGACAACTATTAGGTTCATGGGGAAAGGTCAATGCTCCACTCAAACTGGCACCAAATTTGGAATTAGATCCATTCTACTAATACTCATAAGGACTAGTCTCCTGCACAGCCATGGTCTAGAATAGCAGTTGTCTTTTCTGTGAAAACAAGAACAAAAATCTTCATGTCTCTCTGATTAGATCTGAGGTTTTTAATTCCTTCTCAATCTTTTGGAAAAGTGAACTTTTTTACTAGATTTGTCATTAAAGCAGCTCTTCAAGACTCACTCAAGCAAGACTATCATGGGTAGTTTGGGATGCCATGCTGTTGGTGTTATATGTAGTGCTGCTACCTGTGGACTTGTAAGGAATGTGGCTGGCATTTTTAAACCTGGAGAATATGCTGAAAGTCAATAGAAGCTAACAGTTCCTTTGCTTTGAAAGTCTAAATTTGCAGCCATAATGCTTTCACATCCCTTTTTCTTTTTCTTGTATCCCAAAGTGAAGGAGGAGTTATCCAATTAAGCACAAAAATACATGACCCAGTTGCCAAAAAATAGTTATGTGGCAAATGAATATGGGATATCCAAGACATCTGGGTCAAGTAGATATGATATAAAATCTATTTGTGATCTTCAGCAGCAGCAAGAGGGAAATGCTAGACCATTTCAGATGACACTAGACACCTATCTTCAGGCAACTGAAGCAAGCCCAGTGCAGCCATAAATCACTTGTTTCCCCTGGCTAATGAAAAGAATTTGTGTTGTGGGAACATTATTGGAGAAATTAATGCAAACCAAATGCAAAAGAGTGGTCGGAATTTTGTCAGAAGGAGATGAAGACTAAAGTTTTGAGATCTATAGGGATCCTGTGGTACAGAAAACTGGGAGGAGGATGGGATCCTGGGAGCAGGGCATGAAGGAGGAAAAGTGAGAGACACCTCAGATTCCATCCCAAAGACTTCTTTAATAACATTGACCTTACTGACCGATTTTTAACTGTGTTCCCTATTCTGAATGGACAGACTGAAGTCAGTAGCTTTGCTTAGACAGGAGGAGCAGGGGAAGCACAAGGCAGAATGACTTAGAATAAATGGAAACATCAAAGTATCAAAACTAGGTCATCAGTTGTAGTATAATAGGATAGGTGCTTCAGTTTTGACCTCATTAATCCAGTTGCCCCACTGGATAAACAGCTCTGCCTTGTAGTTAATCTTCAAATAAATATGCTTTTAAAACCCAGTGGGTATTTATCTAATATAGGATAACTGTCTTAGTGAAGCTAAATTAAATGCTTTTGGGTGAACTTAATTTAGCCTCTTGCTGGAGTGGTTTCCTGAATGAGGTGAGGGAGAAGAAATACTTAACTCCTGTCTGGAGCAAGGATGGTGACCCCAAAGGCAACTGGGAATTCTTGCTGGGAACAAATTCCTCCTGTGGAGCTAAGCACACGTTATGTGACAAAAAAATATAGGTTACTAGCATTTGTGTGGCAAGTAGTGCTAGATCATCAAATGTCTGACTGTGGTCAGTGTCACTGATGCCATTTTACATGTGAGGAAATCATAGTGTGAAGAGTGCCTAAAGAGCCAGGGGTGAAGCTGTGAGCAGAGCCAAGGACTCTTCATTCAGAGCTGCAGTGCCAAACTGTCTTGCTTTCCCCAGACCATGGGGAAAACTATAATTGCACGAGAGCTGACCTTCTCAGAAGTCAGCCTCTCTCACACATGTTCTATCTCTGAAACATACAGGAGGCTACAGCAAAACCAACCTGCCTCCATCTTGCCCTGGACCTTGTCTCAGGCTATGTCAGGCTTTGTTCAAGGAAACCCTCTGGAGACCATGTTCTGTACAAAGGCCTTATCTCAGCTACTGATAGTTAGGAGATGGCAGAACCCCTGGAGCTAGAGCATGCCTGTTTACTCCAAATAGTCAGTTCATATACACTATGGCAGTACTGGGTTTTAATTTCTCACAGGAATGGTCAGTCCCTCTTTGAATCTCCCTAAGTCCTTGAGCACTACAACATCCAAGGAAACTGAACTGAGCTGTAGAAACCCATCCTGTTTTCCATGGTGATGTGGAATTTCTTACTAATCTTGAATTTCCTGCCTTCTATTATTTTATTTTATGCCTTGGGCGGGAGACATGAAAAAAATAATAGTGAGCCAGCCTCCTTTTCACTGTTTCAGATAGTGAACTGTTAAGCATCCAGAATGTGTCCCTTCCTGTTGGAGCCCAAGCCACATCTTCAACCCTCACAGAATTTATAGTTCCTTCCTGGTGCCCCCAGCTCTCCTACCACCCTGCCTGATGTCTTCCCAACTCCACAGCACCTCTGCCCACAGGCTCAGCATGCTCACACCTCCTGGGTTTCTTTTCACCATTCCCCCTCTTTTCCTGCCGCAGGCCAGGCAGCATGAACTTTTATCACAGCCCTTCTTATTTAGCTCCCTTGCACTGTAAACACCACTTATCTTTTCAATCTCTCGCTACATAAGACTTTTTTTTCCCAGGTCTGAAATTATTCTTGTCATCCTTATCTGAACATCCTTTAATTCCCTTGGCAGTGACATATAGCATTCCAGATGAGAGAGAAGCCTTGGTTTTATACCATGCTGAAATTTACTCCATCCCATTTCTTACACACCCTAACCTTTTGTTTGCCTGTATGACAGAATTTGTACCTGAGCTGAAAATTTAAGTGACAAGGGATGCAATAATGATTCAGAGATATTTTCTGTTGGTCAGTGCTGTTACTAAGGTGCTTCACTGTTTCTTGATCTTTCTGCAAGGGCATTTCCCTTTGAGCTCATCTTTCCTTGTGCAATACTCCAAAAAAGATGCTGCTAACTATCTTTCATAGCTGACAGCTACTCACGTTCTCCAGAGTGGAAGAGGCTGCAGTTAGTGGCTGCAGAGACAAATACTCATGAGCCCCACAGAGGATCCGTATTTAGACCAGTGTAAGTCAACACAGTTTAGTTTGTTTTGCCTTAATAAATATTTCTGGAATTAATAGAAGATTTCTGTAAACATTTTCAAGACCCTTTAAATTATCCTGAGATCCCCTGCAATCTATCATTTCAGCAGTATTATGATAGTGGTGCATCTGCAGCAAGTACATGCATTCAAATTCCTTTTCACTTCTTTTGTATGGATTATTTTGCATTCACCAACAATGGTTTAACTGAAGGGATAACAGGGCAAGGACTCTCACCTTAATCTGAGTTTATGTGATACCTAAGAAACTAAGACCTTGATCCATAGCTAAGCTCACAAAATAATACTACTGCTAATACTAACTTGTCATGCACCTTCACGCTGTCCACTCACCCAATTCAGTTATGACCTTCAGAAATTCTTTGTCACCTATTCTTGGACGCAAGACTGATGTTAGCCATAAATTTTACCACTTTGCTTGTCGATCCTTTTTCTGTATCACTCTTCCTACTCTTCTGGTTTGTGTCTTCTTGCCTGTTGATCTTAGATTTCAGGTTGTTTTGGACATGAATGCTCCCTCATTGAATATATGGTCTAACATGCTATGCACTTTACCAGAAATAAATACAAATTAATAGTATCATGTCACATGGACCATTCTACTGAAGTTAAGAGAAGTGGTAGGAAAAGGCACAAACTAAATAACAGTAGTAGAATCTGTCCCTAAGAATTTGTCTTAATTAAAATTATAACTACACACATTAATAATTTACAACTGAAAAGGTTATGAAAGTGTAATGCTTAATAACAGTAATGCAAAAAGGTGATATTTAATTTCTATCACCCTCATGAATGTTCATCCAGTGAATTAAGAAATAACTGTGGCTGTGTGGTTTGTTCTGTAATTAAGATTTGATTAATCCCTAAAGCTCAGTGTAACTTAGATTAGACCTATATTGATCTGAATTTCTTTACAATTGCACTCATAGTACAGCACACTTACTTGCACATCCTGATGTTGTTCATAATGCTAACAAAGGATTTAAGGAGTCTGCCTGGTCTTTGACTAGGGTGTCACAAAGCTTCCTATAGAAAAGGTGTCCCTGTCAAGGAAAGGCTTCCAACTCTCTTGGATATGCGTGCTATAATGAAAAATGACTGATGTGATATGAAAAGCAAACATTTCTTCTAGAACTAGCTTTTGCCCTCTTGAGCTGCACTGTAGAAGACACTAACCAATGTCCACCAAATTCAATGAGAACTCTTCTCCCTTAATCGCAAACACGCAGCTGTGGGGCTTGCCATGAGCTTATCTTCTCACAGAGAATGGAAAAAACCTACCATGGCACAAGTGTTTTCTTGCCAATGAGTTGTGGTTACAAGAACTGGAGGAGATAAGGGCACAGGATGAAGGGCACATGTATGAAGATAAGTTCAACTCCAGGACTTCACAAGGTGGGAGTTGTTAAAAATTCGTCATGCAGCCTCTCTGGAAAATCTCAGTGATGGAAAGTACAACACCCATGGGGACCCATGTCCTCTCATCATTACAAGACCAAGAATTCTTGAACCTGGTTTGAACAAGTCCAATTTTTCTGGCTTTAGCAAAGCTGCAGATGATTGTAATGGCTCTCCCCAAAGACCTCAGGACCCCATCACTCAGAGAAAACATACTAGAATGCAGATCTTGGCTGTGCTAAAAAGAAATAGGGAGTGATACAGAGTTTCTGCTAGACTTTACACTAATCATCACATGATAAGATCACAGAAAAGAACTGCTAACCCTGACCGAGGACTTGGAGAACAGCACCGTCCCTAGAGTCTGCAACTGCCTCTAATCTACTCTGGTTGTAGAGTTTTAGCTCTTCACTTATGCCAAATCTTGCTGCCTCAGACAGATATGTGCTGAGCTGGAAGGCTACCTAAACACTAAAAAAATCCTCACACAGTCTCTTATCCTGTATCTAACAGGTAGCACTTCTTATCCAGCTTCTGAAAGAAACCATCTGTTAAACAACTCTCTTGATCCTCATCAGCTCTATGGGTGCTCTAGAATTAAAACCACAGTGAAGCAATGCAGCCAGGCTTAAAATGCACTATTAGGAGGACTCATGGTGACTCCATAGCATCCAGAGAAATTCTGCTTTCTAGGATTATTTGGCAGATTATTTACTTTAGGGACCTGCTGTCTATCTATTGGCAGTGTATTACCCCAAAGTGACACTTCTAAATAGCCAATTAACCTCCACAGGGCAGTCAGTATCATGCCAACAAGAGGATACCTGGAAGGTGAACAACATATTTTTCACATATAAGACTGCCTGGTAATGAATGACAACTTGTTACAGCTATTACAGCCAGAGTGGCCAAGTGTTAGACTCCTATGTCTATTGCAGGGGGGTTTTCCCCTGGTTCCCTCCATGTTTTAAGGGAGATTTCAGAACAAGGTAGCAAAAGTCAGAGCTGCTTTTCAGCAATGGCCACACAGCTGCTGGCAAAGGATGGTCCAAATGCAAACCCCTGTAATCCAACCCCCAAAGTGTAAGGAGTGGAATTTCACAGGCACATGCCTGAGGCTGCCCTGTCTTTGGAGATGTGGCAATGCTCACCTGTCCCTGCAAATGCAAATACAAGACATGGACTAAGAAATCTCTGATTCTCCCTGTTTAATTGTGCTAGCATTTCTGCAGGTAGAGGTGATGGCTTTCTTGCAGGTCACCAGCTGCAAGAAATGGGAAATGCTGTGTAAACAAGACCTAGGAGGCTGTGTTGTGCAGGTTCCTGAGGTCTGGACTCTTGGTTTCTGTTGCTGTTATAAGAAGGGGCACATCTGTGGAAATGAACAAGAAGACTATAGCAGCTCCTTTAATCTTGCTGGTGATTCACCCAGTGGCTCTTCCTCAGAGATAACAGGAGAGACAGTTCTGTTGAAATCATACGGACAATATGTGCTATCAGGGTTACAAAAGGAAAATCCTGGTTACTGTAGATGAGTCAAAGTGGTGTGCACAGTGTAGCTGTATAACTAATGCAGTGTCCCATGCGGTCTTCTGCTGTGGGTACAAAGGGGAAGGTTGCATGTGGGATAGGACTGACTTCATCTTGCACCCAGCACCTGAACCAAGGCAGGCAGAGAGCTATGTCTCCAATAACAGGGCAAGATTTTTATGGCTTTTTTTTCCCCTCTCATATGATATCCAGCAGACATGGTTATGGGGATATCAGCACATGTTGCCTCCAAAGCTCTTCTTATTCTCAAAGGTATGCTCAGTTTGAGAACATGATTTAAATGTTTGCAGCTCAGGTAAAGTCCTGTGACAATAAAACATTCAAACCTAAGGAGTTTCCATTTGGGTTTCCTCTATTCTTACGGAGTGTAAGAAAAACCTGTTACAAGGTTTTCTGTGTACACGTCCTGCTTCTTCAGAGGCCTGACTGAACCAAGTTATCCTATGCATAGATGCTGCATTCATGGATGCTTTCCCTTGTTGATGTGATCTGCAAGGCTCATGTTTTCTGCTGCTACTCAGGACAGGGGAAACTGTGATCTGAAAGAGATATTTAGTATTCAGAGAAGTGCAGTCAGACTATGTGTCCAAACATCTCCAAGTTTCACTTGACATTAGACAGCTGGCAGAGCTTCCCTAAGAACTGTCATCATGATGTTTTATTAAACCCAAACTTTGGTCCATGAATTTTGATCCTGTTGAGTCTAAGGTGCCTTTAGACACTAGCTCTGGAGGTGGCCTTTAAAGCTTGTAGCCTCTTCTTGCTCTATGTGAGCTATAAAGACCAGCTTCAGTAGACTTCAGAAACAACAAGAACCTTCGCTCTCACCAAAACCAGTTGAGTACTGCCTGCAGAGCTCCTGGTCCCCCTGACAATGTGAAAACAAACTGAAGATTTGAATGTTCCATTTTAACAGCACTCCTTAGCCATGACATCCTTGTCTCTAAGTTGGAGAGATATCAATTTGATAGGTGGACCACTCGGATAAAGAACTGGCTGGATGGCCGCACTCAGAGTTGTGCTCAATGGCTCAAAGTCCATTCCTCAGGGATCGGTGCTGGGACCAGTCTTGTTCAACATCTTTGTCGTGACATGGACAGTGGGATTGAGTGTGCCCTCAGCAGGTTTGCTGATGACACCAAGCTGTGTGGTTCTGTTGATATGTTGGAGGAAAGGAATACCATCCAGAGGGACCTTGACATGCTTGTAAGATGGGCTGATGCCAACCTGATGAAGTTTAAGCATGCCAAGTGCAAGGTCCTACACCTGGGTTGGAGTAATCCCAGGCACAACTACAGGTTGGGCAGAGAAGATATTCAGAGCAGCCCTGAGGAGAAGGACTTGGGGGTGTTAGTTGATGAGAAAATCAACATGAGCCAGCAGTGTGCACTTGCAACCCAGAAAGCCAACCATATTCTGGGCTGCATCAGAAGGAGTGTGACCAGCAGGTCGAGGGAGGTGATCCTGCCCCTCTACTCTGCTCTTGTGAGACCTCACTTGGAGTATTATGTGCAGTTCTGGGTGTCCTCAACATAAAAAGAACATGGAACTGTTGGAACAAGTGCAGAGGAGGGCCACGAGGATGATCAGGGGAATGGAGCGCCTCCCCTTTGAAGGCAGGCTGAGAAAGTTGGGGCTGTTGAGCCTGGAGAAGAGAAAGCTGCGTGGAGTCCTCCTGGCAGCCTTCCAATATCTGAAGGGGGCCTATAGGGATGCTGGGGAGGGACTCTTTATGAGGGACTGTAGTGAGAGGACAAGGGGTAATGGGTTCAAACTTAAACAGGAGAAGTTTAGATTGGATCTGAGGAAGAAATTCTTTACTGTAAGGGTAGTGAGGCACTGGAATGGGTTGCCCAGGGAAGCTGTGAATGCTCCATCACAGGTGGTGTTCAACGCTGGGTTGGACATAGCCTTGGGTGACATGGTTTAGTGTGAGGTGTTCCTGCACAGAGAGGGGGTGGAACTAGATGATCTTAAGGTCCTTTCCAACCCTAACTGTTCTATGATTCTATGTGCATATTCAACACAGACACACCAAGATTGTTACAGACCTGCTGAAACATGCACCTGCAGTCAGGAGCATCCTGAAGATGTGAGTAATGTTCTTCTAGAGAGACCCCAAAAATTCCACATCTCCCCCTTGATCTTTCATTATGTATTCTGAAGTCCCATACACTGGAAAGGGTTTTGCATATATAGTAGTTCTTTTTGTATGTAGTAATGATCTTTATCAGATATTCACCTGATATTATTTCAAGGACTTCTTTGGTAGCTTGTCACTGACATCCAACACAGAAGAAGTCCAATCTGGAAGAACAACTGTCCCATGGGTGGTAGATATTTCTCTACCTACAGAGGCTTTCTTCTGAACAGATTGCTTTGGCTAGCCATAGTTATCCACTTTCTATTCTGTTCAGGGTATTCTCCTGTGTTTTCTCTAATGTTTCAGATCAAGTCCTCTGTGCAGAGCAATTCAGCTCTGAAGACAGAAGTGAAGGCACAGTGTCACTTGGCAATTAAAACAGCATTCACAAAAAACATGAGTTTATTAGCACACATTCATGTGATGCTATCACACCTATGCTGACCAAAGGAGGTTCATGGGGCGGGGGAGGGGGGGGGGGGGGGCGGGATAAAGGGAA
>JASSUY010035813.1:0-11261 GCA_032466535.1 Forpus xanthops
CCTTGGCCAGCCTAAACATTCTAAGCCATAACTATAAACACTGGTGTTATCAGCACTGTTCCTAAGCCGAAAATCCAGCTACTACTTAAAGAAAAATGACTGCTGCTGCTGAACCCATGACTGCATGTTAACTTCATACAGCAAAGATTTTATCTTGTATGACTTCAGATGCTTACAGTGCAGATGCCTACAACATAGTCACTTTGTGCCCTCTTTATAGTCAGTGGGTTGTGCAATCTACCTAATTCTAAAAATGACATCCAAAGAAGCCTAATGAATCATGTCCCAAAAATATCTGCTGAATTCACTGATGGTGAAGACAGCCAAAGCATGACTTTTAACTTGCTCCTGGCTGAAACTGCCACTGCAGCATCTGTACCCTGAGCATTCACAGACACTGCCGTAGTCTCTCTCCAGTGTTGGCTGCCTCTGTGCTAAATATTGCAGCAATTAGATATTCTGCTGTCTGCAAAAGCCACCGTGCTGACCACAGCCAGAGAGCTTGGCCCTGGATTGTTGCATGCTCATGAGAGCCTTGTTCAGCAACATTTCCATACTTACATCCTGACATAAGCTTCCACTCTCCCATTTGTGAACAGGAAGCTCCTATCCCTGAATTCTGATGCCGCAAGCATGGGGTTAAATTATTTTTCAATACTAGCCAGGGTTTGGCTAAGCATGCAAAAGTATGTTGTACATAAACATTATGCGCTTTTTCAGTAAACTGTAAAATCTAAACCTTAAATAGGTGCTGATTGTCTAATGGGGGTGTATTTATTCTTCTTTGGGGTTTCTGATATTAAATACCATGGTCAGTATAAAAATTAAGTGGTGCTGTGGATCAAGTTTACTTTGCCATATCACAGGGTTTATTGCCAGTTATTGTTAGTCCCATTGCTGACGTAGTCCTGGCCAGCAAACCTTTTCCAGCGTGGGGTCCTCTCTCCACAGGGCCACATGCCCTCCCAGGAGCCTGCTCCAGTGCTCTTTTGGGCATCCCTGCGCTCTGGTGTGAGGTCCTCATAGGATGCAGATGGAATCTGCTCCAGTGTGGACCTCCATGTGCTTCAGGGGCACAGCTGCACCACCGTGGGCTGCACCAGGGTTAGGGTTAGGGGGGTGAATCTCTGCTCCAACGCCTGGAGCAACTCCTCCTCTCCTTCTGGACTGCTCTCCTAGGTGTCTGCAGGGCTGCTGATCTCACATGTTCTCACTCCTCTCTCTCTGCTGCTATTGTTATCTAAGAAGCACTACCACCATCACTGATGGGCTCAGCCTTGGCCAGTGGTGGATCCATATTTAGCCGCCTGGCATTGGGTCTATCAGACATGGGAAGCTTCCAGCTGCTTCTCACAGAAGCCACCCTTGTACCAAAACCTTGCCATACAAACCCAGTTCGCAGGCGCTGGGATCTTGACATAAACAGGTCCTACAATTGCTCTTAGCTACTTAACTAGAGTACTCCAGTCCATGAACTTGCCGGTTAAAAGCCTTTCTCTGCAACACAGCAAGTTCAATGTAAATCCAAGTGCACAGCTTGCTCTGCACATGTTCTTTTGTCAGTACTTTAGGATGGATATTTATACAGAACCGAGGAAGCCAGTCTGAAATGAAAATGCACATCAGATTGGTTTGTCATTTTGCTGGGGAATATGCTGTTCTATGTGAGAGTGTTCTATGTGCTATGTGAGAGTCCTGCAGGTGGTTTCTGCTTCAGGTTTTCTGCAGCACTTCTAGTCAGCAGACCAGATCTCTCTGGAATCACAAGTCAACACATACTGTGCAGTAACTGGGTTTCTATAGTAACTTCTTACAACTTATTCACATCTCACTCTGTAGTAGATGGGAACAGGTGATATGTGAGCACACTGTGTGACACTAGACAATTTTGAGGATCTGTTTCTAACATAAAATTGGTATCTATGTACTACAGATACATTAATGTAAGACTTACAATGAAATAATGGAAGAGAATGAAACAGAGAATTGGTGGGGAGAAAAGGAAGAGAGGAAAGAAAAACACATACTATTTGTTTTGAATCTTGTTTCTTCACAGGTGTGAACCTGCTTGCCTCTACCATCATCATCATGTTTTCATAGGTCAGCATGCTTTGTTCTGTTAAGAAAACTGCCCTTCAGACACGAGAGGTAAGGAGTCCTGTATGCAGGGATGTTGCTGTTGTCAATCAATGTATTTTTGATTACTGATGCCATCTGCTGGGTTTCCCTCTTCCTCATTGAAATCCCCTCTTTATTCCGGGTGGAAATCGCAGGCAATGCTCTGTGTATGATTTCTTTTGTTAAAGATTCAATTAAACCAAACCAATTCTGCCAGAGGAATTCTAGTTAACCACTGGTGAAGAGTAAGTATTGCCCAAAATATTTTAGAGTTTTTCTGCATTCAGAGATTGAGCTTTGAAGTACATACATGCAATCTTCAATCCATGTATGTAGGTGAGGACTAGAAGAGGCTATCCAGTGAAGAGGTTCTCTGCTACATTTGCGAAATCCTGTGGAAATATGCATGAGTAAGTCCCTAAGTTTGATCATCAGAAAAACAAAATTACAACAGAAGCATCTTTAAGCAACCCTGATACTATATATATAGCTGCAGGCAATAGTTTTCAGGGGTCCTGAGGAGGCTACAGGCCCTCCTTTGCATGTGGGGCGGCACATGACTTCCTCTGACAGCCTGCAGAGCAGCTGGACAATGTCACAGTTCTCCATCACCATGCTGGTTCTGTCCAGCCCTGCTAATCTTGCAGCTGCTAACAGATAACATGGCAATGAAAGTATCTTCCTTTCCTATTATAATGTAAAATTGATACCTCATGCTTGTAGAAAACTGGGTAAATAATTCTCCATAATAAAAAAGGCTTTAAAGAAATATAGTAAACTGCCAATGATTTTATCATAAAACCTATTTAGCCTCATTGGGAGCACTGAATACCATTTGTGCAACCAGGGGAAAAGTAATTACATGTAGAATATTAAAATAAAGTACTGCCATCATAAGGGTGTTCAGAAGATGTATGGCTGTGGGGTTCATGATGGTGAATCTCAAGATGGTGAGGCTCTATACAAAGCCCAGCTCCTGGTCCTCTGTGCAATTCACTTTACCTCTCTGTATTTCAGGTTCCCCTCTGTGAAATAATAACAATAACTTTTGTAAGGCATTTTGAAACCTACTGATGAAAACTGCCATGTGAAAAATAGCTATGGAATTTTGCTTTATATTAAATACTATCCTAAAGACATATTGCCATGGCAAAAGCCCAGCTGGTAACTTGGTGCCATACATCTGCTTGCCCACTGGCCCATCCCCCAAAGTGGGAATCAGAATCCCATGCATTGGGATAAGAACAGTTTAATAACTGAAGCAAAATATAGTAGTAATAAAATAGTATAATAATAATAACAACAGCAAAAATAATAACAAAATAATAGGAAATAGAGAGGGAAAGGAATAACTCCTCTCCCAAAAACACCCAAAATCCACACAAATGTTATTAACCACCCACTGACTGCTGCTCATCCCTGAGCAGCAATTGACTCCTCCAGACCAACTCCCCCCAGTTTCTAACTAACTAGAGCATAACATGCTGTGGTATGGAATACCCCTTTGGCTAGTTTGGGTCAGGGGTCCTGTCTGCTTTCTGCTGGCTTCTTGTGCCCCTTCTCACTGCATGAGAGACTGCAAAGTCCTTGACCAGGGTAAGTGCTACTGAGCGACAACTAAAACATTGATGTGTTATCGGCATTATTGTCACACTATATCCAAATACAGAACTGTACCAGCTACTGGGAAGAAATTTAACTCTATCCCAGCTGAAACCAGAATGGAGATGGACTTCAGCTCATGTTTAGTGCTTTTATTAAATTCCAGGAGAGAGAGAAAGACAGCCCCTGGTGAAAAGCCCCTTTTTTTCCCCCCTTCTCATGATAAAGCAAAAATGCCATAAAGATGTTTGCTCACTTAGTATTCCTACAACAGAGCATACAAAGTTATTTTACCTTTTTTTCCTAGATGCTATCCCCCCCTACATAGTGATATTTGTTCTGCCAGTACACAGTGCCTTGTCCTCCATTCTCCACACTCTCACAACTAGTCTCTTTTAAGCAGCAGTTGACACACTCATGGCACAGTCATTGAAGAAGAGCAATTTTCATATTGGTGAAAAAACCTTGACCACTTCAGTCATGCACACAGATGATCCCCTCACCCGCAGCTCTTCATCTATACTTGGACTTTTTAAAGTACCTCTTGAGGACAGTATTAACTTTCATTTATCGATGTCCAAGTGGTTGCTTCTCAGCAAGATGTCTCATTTGGATCTGTCTTACAGGTGCGCTGATCTCTTTGAGATTCGTAGGTAAGACTCTTTTTGGCCTTTACCATCTCTGTATTCATCTTCCTGGAAATTAAAACAGAAATTGTTGTATTTATCAGAGGAGATTTGTATTGCAGATTGAAGCACAGACAGCCTGTGCACTGGGGCTAAAGCCAACAATATTTTTCTACTATTCACCCCCTTCCCCAGAGAGTCAGTGTATCTGTATTTGCCAGCTATAGTTTTCATAGATAGATAGATAGATAGATAGATAGATAGATTAAGGGAAAGGACTTTTGTCTCATTTGGTCTGTATTACCAATTTCAGGATACATCCTTGTAGAGAGGTGTTTCTCCCAGGGTTGGAAGTCCTTGGTGGGATCTGGCTAGAACATTCTATGCAAAGTGTAAATCTATATTAGTCTTGTAAGATTTAAGTAATATGTGAGCTCTGCAGAGTGGTGAATGTCTCTTTGTGCACATAAAGTCACTACTCAGAACTGCAAGACCTGAGCGGTGTTATTACAATATTTTAAGGTACTAAAAATCAAGAGAAACTTTCTGGGTAAGCAACAGAGCCCAGACTGACATAAAAATTAAATAATGAAGGTCTCAGAACAACCCTTGAAAGCCGTCAATTCAGTTTTCATTGCATCGGGTTTTATGAAGCATAGGTATCCAGGCAGCATGGGTAAGCACGTGCCTCGGGGAGCATTTATGCGACTGAGGCACTTGCTAGGAGGAACAAGCTCCTGTTATTACTTATGTTTTCATAACCACCTTAGCTGTATTTTGGCTTTATTGCATATGAGTCGCCTACCTGTTATAAATAGAAGAATCAAGGTCTTTCTTAAAATAAGACTGGAGTGAAAATTTCAGCAAACTTACCCTTTTTAATGTATTTAATAATGAAAGGACCAGAAAATATTTCAGAAGCTCCACTTCATGACTTATTCTGAAGTGTCATCAAATAAAAGGGGTTTGGAGCAGGGAGGAACATCAAGAAAGGGAGAAAAACTGCAAATTGTATAGGCACATCACTGAAAATAAGGAGAAGCCTGAAGAGTTAATATTTGTCAGCTGAAATGGCAAAACTGAGTATTTGTTTCGGACCACCCAGACTGTGAAATATGATGGATATATTTGAACCACCATGAAGGCAGGAAGTCAAGTCTTATAAGAAGGTCATTATACTGTGGCAATGAGCCCAACTGTGAGGTTTTGACCCAAGTATTCAAAGAGCACACACTTCAGTATGGGACCCTCTCTGAAGAAATCTAAATTTCCATTTGGGTATCAGCAGATGCTCTCAATTAGTGACCCAGTCAACCTACTTTCCACTACTGAGCAACCTACTGGGGGCCTTGATATGATAGACACTGTCCTGCTTGGCGTGAATAGTCCCTGGAGCCTCCTGGGTTCAGGAAGTGCCCAGTGACTGCAGAGCAGGACTCCAGGGTAGAAGAGCTGCGGCATCTTCCTGGTTCATATAGGTGGTTTCTCTGCTCGTAGCTGTGGAGGTGAAGTAGGTTCTGCTGCTGTAGGTGCTATAGGAAGTGAATTTCCTCAGACACAGCAAGCCTTTGGATACACACAGGCTATAACAATACATGGGGATGCCAGGAAAGGAACAAAGCAGCCCCACTGTGGATACTGTAGAAGGGTTGGTAGCATGTTGGAGCAAAAGTCAGAGTGCAGTACTCCAGCGAGACTGCTCTGCCATCTAAATACATGTTGTGCCTTCAACAGGTGCTGCTAGCTACCCAGTGTCCAGATTTCATGTGAATGCCTTGGAAAGGCAATTTCCTCCTCTGCACCTTTTCCCGACATACTAAATGCTGTACCTGTGTAGTCCCTGGAGTACTGCACTAGCGACTGGCCTCCAGCTGGACTGTACATCTCAGCCTGGCAGCTCAGTTTTCAATCCACCTTACTGTCCATTTACCTAGTTCATATTTCATCAGTAGAACAGTGTCAAAAGACTGAGTAACTGAGATAAACAGCATCCACTGCTTTCCCTGCATCCATCAAAGCAGTTATGTCATTGTGGAAGGCCATCAAGTCGGTAAAGTATGATTTCTCTTTCACAAAAACATGCTGACTGCTCCCAGTTATCTATTTGTCCTTCACGTGTGTGTGAAAATGATTTCTAGGATTATGTACTCTATCACCTTCCTAAGGATCAAGGTGAATCTGACTGATATGTGGTTCCCTGGATTCTCCTTCTTGACCTTCCTGAATATAGCAGTGACATTTTCTTTCTTCCAGTCCTCAGGAACTTTCCCTTGTATTACTTAACACATTTTCTTGGCATATAAAATATTGGGGGATGGGGTAGGGAGAGATTTAAAATATTTGTTGTTTGTAAATTTGTTTTTTCCCCTCTGACATCTGTAATTCTTTATAAACATTTCAATGGCTATTTGACCTCTTTTACTATTATCATTATTTTTAAAGAGTAAGATCAGAACAAACAACTGCACCTGAAAAAATACTGCTTATAGAATTACCCACTAAGAAAGCCTAAAAGGAAAGTTGCCTTTGACTGTGTTAAACATCTTTACTCTATTGGTACTAGGATCTGTTTAACAAGCAAACAGGACAAAACTAACAGTTGCCTTTATAACATATTTTTTTGACAGAACACAGTGATGAATAAAATCATCTCTTGTCCCTCAGTCCCTCAGAGCTAGTATATGATCAATAACAAATGAAAAACAGTAGTAGGAAAAGAAGGCAAAAAGTGAAAATTCCAAGTGCAGCTTAATTATCTGCAATGCAGAGAAGTTTTTTAAGGTCACAAGCCTGATGGCTGCAAGGAACATTCCCCAGTACCTAATATCAGTGAATGACTGATCAACAAACACCTCAGCCTTGGAAATCTTAACAGAAGATATTCTAACTCACAGCTAGATCTTTTAAATGGCAATCTATCTTTTATATCATCTCCCTACTCAAAAGAAAAGATAAAATAGATCAGATAGGACTGGCTGCAGCGATATTAAACTATTTCCAGAGGATGATGGTTTTTAAAACAGGAATTTTGAAACTCTTGCAGAAACCCATTTTATTCAGCATTTCCAATGTTTAGTGTTGGTATAGTATGTGCCCTTAGGATAGCTCTAAAATACTGTGCATTATTCATTGTTCGTCCAGGATAAAACCACTTAGCTTTCCTACTCTCAACAAAGGTTGTTCAGAAGCACACTGTCATATCAACAAAGGTCCCCTCAGGACAGCCCATGAATAATGGAACAGAAAGCAAAGTTAATCACCTTCCTATCTGCATAAATCTATAAAAAGTACTTCAGTATGATAGATGATGGTGTTGGTGGATTGAATGTTGAACTACGTCTCTGCATTCAAGCACAGAGATGCCTTAAATGAATTATGTATCAAAAGAGAAACTCTAAATTCTAAAAAAGGGCTGAACAAAAACATATTCATGGCTTGGGCTGCCTTGTCCTATTATTGTACTGTTTAGAAATCAATAACATCAACAGTTTGTGAAAGGTCAAACAAGATGATGTGTCCATTGGTACGAGTAGTATTTCAACGTTATCTGTTCTGCAGTCTAAAATGTACAAAAAACAAAACATTGCAATAAAAATCACGTGGAAGGTAAAATGCTGTGATGCTGGTTGTGCACACTAGGTTGGAATTAATCTTTATTCTTATGTCTTTGTTTATACTTTGACTAATATAAAAAGCTAAGATGCAAGCAGTGCAAGTACCTCCTATGTGACATCCCTCCTTCCCTGAAGGCTAGAAAGCCCCAAAAACATTCTGAGAATATTCTGCCCTCTGAAACCAGTGTTTCAGGGATTGCAACCAGCTCTGCACTTCTAGAAGCACAGTGTAATGGTAATGCTTTCATGACCTTATTGCAAGAGAAGCCAGAAAACTAAGGTTAAGCGTTTAATGTGAAAAAGGAAGATGCTCTCCTCTTTCAAGGTTTGTTATTCTTCCTTTAATGCTCTCTGCTGTTTTCTGTCTTTTCTCCATCTGCATTTGATTCTTGTATTATTTTTCAGCTCTGTTTTGTGTGTACTGAAAATAACATTGAGTGACTGACTGAAATGCTGCTTTTCAGAAGCTGACATTTTAGATACTTTCACTTTGCTCCTGCTACCACAAATAGAAGGGAGCAAGAGCATGACAATGGAGGAATTGGAGAGGAAATAATTGAGTTTGTAAAGGTTCACCAAGCAGCACAGCACAAAGGAATTAACAAGATGTTCATGGCAGCTCTTTAATCTCTTCTCTACCATTGCGGAGTCTCACTGCATGGGAAAAGGTATCTCAAGAAAGCAGCTCACTTGTACTATACAAGTATGTTTGCCTTTCAGTGATAGCATGATTAAAAGTAACAGCAGTCCTCGGATTTTATTTTCACTTCATAATAATCTTGCATACACTCTGAGGGATCACACCTCTAAGGCTGTTTCAAGCATCTCCATGTTGACTGCCATATACCCCTTGAGAGGCCCTCTGGCACTAAAAATGTGCCACCAGGGTTTGTGTTTAACAAGTCCCTGCTGACCTTGGCCCTGACTCAGACTTCCCCCATCACACCTTGGAATGCCACCATGCAGCTCTAGATGAGGAGCTGCTCCTGCTGCTGTCTCTCAGAACCTACATTGATCCCAGTGGTCCTGATGTGAGAAATGGGAGAGAGAAGAGCTGGGTTTCAGACAGCTCCAGGCACCAGATGAAGCTCCATCTGTCATTCTGCATTGCCAGGTGCATAGAATTACTGAGGAGTCATGTCACCCAAGCTGACACCAGTCACATATTTAGGGTCAGGCATTTCTCAGTGCTTTGAGAACATGGCTGAGGTTTATCTGAGGGCTCCTAGGCAAAGGGGAGAGACGGGCAATTTGCTCTTTAGAGAGGTGGCATGAGCAGTGCAACAAGACTGCAAACACAGTCCACAAGACTTTAATGTTTTCATATCAGCCAGCAGCAGTTGGTCACGCAGCAAGAAGAGTTCACGCTGTACCTATTTAAAGGGTAGCAGAGCTGTGACTGCAGCATAACATCCCTAAGGACCTCTCCCCATAGGACTGTGCTGGCCAGAAATACTCCAGTGACCCAAGAACAGCTTGCTGTCTTTTCAATACAGGCAGTACTAAAATCACTGGAGGCATTTGGATTATGAACGACACCAAGAGACAAGATGAAACTAAACTATATGCTGGAAGTGACTTAGACATACCTTATACAGATGGACCAATATACAATTTAAGTACAAAAGAGTCATAGAACATTGTACTTATGAGTATCTATTGAGATGGCAAAAACATTAATGCCACAAATCTTATAAACATGGAGGTTTATATATATCCATATATATATATATATACATACACACCCATATATACACACATATATAACCATTCAGGATCCAATTCTTTTTTTACCCTAACAAATCTGAAGGGATTATGTCAGCAGAAAGTGCTCTTTACCAGGTCATGCAAATGTTTTCTGACATTTCTTTCTATAACAAAATACTTATTCAAAGGGAATGAGTCCCTCAACTTCACTTTTGAATGTTGGGTGATCCTTGATGAGATATGGTTTCCCGGATGAATAAGAGGAGGTGAGGCTAGGGCTCTTCACCTGTGAGAGTCTATGAGGCCCAGAAGTGTGGCCTTTGATAGTACAAGCAGAAGTGTGTTAACAGAAATATCTGTGGCATTTCTGTTACCATTTCCCCTCCTTGAATAAGTTGAGCACTTGGGTAAGAAAACATACAAACAAGGAAATGTACTTCTATTGCTGACTACTGTAAAACTGGTCCTCATCTCACCAAAATCAACTCCACTCAGAATGAAAGAAATGTTATCCAGCACAGAAATATCCAAACACAGAAGCTGAACTCACATATTCAATGATTCTCCATTGCTTCATACCTACTGAGAGGTTTGCAGTCCTGCTTGAGGGTGTAAATTCTTTGCTCGGACATCCTGGGGTCTTTCAATACCACTTGTGTAAAACAGCTTTGGGCACATAGGGAACATTACAAAGAATCAAGAGAAGTTGCCTGAGAAGTTCAGTTCCAGCCCTACAAGTGTTGGAGCCCTGCCACCAAGTAGATTTGCTGCAACAGTTCTACTGAACCTTCTTCACACACACACAGTCAGATACCTGATCAGCACACAGCTGCAGCAGATGGGCTCTGCCATCAGAAAAACATGTGCAGGAATATTGGCAAGGTGCTTCTCTGCACCACATCTCCACTTCTCTCTACTGAAATGCAGTTTTCCCTTCTTGCTGCTCCCCCGCCTGGTGCTAAGCCAGGTTTTCTTGCAGGGCTACCTCTCAGCCATATTGTTACCCCGGTTCAGCTCACTGAATAAAAATTAAAAGCAGCATTTCTGCAAGGGTAAGTGAGGAATCAACAACAGGTGATGGGGGAAAGCATGCTGCCACTTTTAGTGGCTGACAATGTTTAAATCAGCTCAAACATCTTATCAGACCACAGTTGGAGATTGCAACAATCCTTGGAACGGCACTAACAGAATTTTCATTATTTGTTTTACTATTAGAAATTAAGGGAGAAAAGAGGACCACGGACAAAGGCCCCTTTTCCCCTCAAGCCAATGATAACAAATAGCTTAAAAAGCATGAAGAATAAAGGAAGAGATATGTTTGATATGAAAATATTAAAAATATTTTTCACCTACATTCTTCTTCATCTCTACATCTGACATTCATTATTAATTATGTCTTTAATAAAAGCCTTTAAAAAAAATTAATAATTCAAGAAGAGATTCAGAGCAGCCCTGCAGAGGAGGACTTGGGGGTGTTGGTCAATGAGAAAATGAACATGAGCCACCTTCAGTGTGCACTTGCAGCCTAGAAAGCCAACCATATCCTGGGCTGCATCAAAAGGAGTGTGACCAGCAGAATGAGGGAGGTGATCCT
>JASSUY010035813.1:11361-31074 GCA_032466535.1 Forpus xanthops
ACTCCAAGTGAGGTCTCACGAGAGCAGAGGGGCAGGATCACCTCCCTCATTCTGCTGGTCACACTCCTTTTGATGCAGCCCAGGACACAGTTGGCTTTCTGGGCTGCAAGCGCACACTGCAGCCGGCTCATGTTAATTTTCTCATTGACCAACACCCCCAAGTCCTTCTCCACAGGGCTGCTCTGAATATCTTAATTTAGTGTAGATCTTCCTTACACAGTGTCAGCATCATCCATGAGCTTCGATACAGATGACTTTGTTTCCTAGATGATTTCTAGAGTTTCTCATTGCAGAAGGAAACTGGCTTCTGTTTGAGAGGTCTCGGTTGGAGGTTTGCCTGCACTTTGGCCTAGTTTATTCATTTTGCTCTCAGGCATCCTTGCTTCCCTTCTGGTTTTTACGTGTACCGATATTTCTTCAGGCAGTTGCAAAACTGCACAATTATTAGCATTTCAGTGTATTTCACTGTCTCCTTTTCTGCCCAGTCTTTGCTTGGTTTGATGAAAGTGCCTTCCTTGTGTGCCCGTGTTCCTGTCAGTAATGGAGAAATCCATTGTGTGAACAACAGGTAAAACTCATGCTGGTTAAGATATTTCCACTTCTAGTTAATTATAACGTGGAAATCCTCTCCTAAATATAGGCTTGTTTGGGCTATTATTAACATTGGCTTTAGAGAAACCTCTTTGATTTAAGACAGACTGTTGCCTTGTATTTGCTCTTTTGCCAGAGGAAGTCAGTAACTGAAGGCTATATTGAATGGCTGAGTGCAGTTCTTTCTCTTGCTGCTTTGCTATGTCAAACTCTTTAAACCTCAATAATTTGCTTACATTTTATAGCAAGTTGCAGTTGTGCAGCATGATTTAAGGCACACTTTTATCAGAGTAATCCCGTTACCATGTTCAGACTGGCAGTCGTGACGCTCAGTGTTGTGCTGAGCTTATCAGCTCCCAGAAGATAAGGTGGGTTTGGCAGAGGCAGTGCTGAGCTGTAGTCCCTGGGCACTGCGAGCAGCCACGCTGGCAGGCCTGCAGTAGCACTTGAATACACAGGGATGTGTTTCTTTAGTGGTTTGGTGGAAGGGCTGCGTACCTGGCAGGTGAAATGCAGTGTAAGAAAGATAGCTTCCCAGTGCACCCCGCACCAGATTCCAAAGGTTGACTTGTAAGTCTTAGCAAACCCGATCACACCGGTAGGTGCATGTGGAATGATCCTTTTTCCCTGGATTCACTGGTTTCAGTTAGTTGGAATAGGTTTGTGACTGTTTATAGTTGTGTGATGTCAGGCAAATACATTCGTGTACAGATGTTCCTACACTTATGCATTCTGTGGTCCCAGCAAGGCTCCATTATTCCTTGTAAATGTCCTGATACCACAGATTGATTTACTTCAAGTATCTCTTCAGGGATTCGCTTGTATCCAATTGAAATACATTTGAATGTCAGTTGGGTACCATTGGTAGCTACGGCCAGGCCTAAAGCAGGAGGAAATCACACAAATGTGAAGACTGGGATTATCTTTGTTTTTTTAGTGTAGTACCAGTTTTCTGCCCTGACAGAATTCCTCTTGGAACGGAACTAATGTGAGCTGTGGCATGCCGTTCAGCTTGTTGATCTGGCTGAAAACCCATCTTTGGGAGAGGGGTTAGGGAAAGACTTGCCCATGTGTTTTCCCTGTTGGTAGGCAGGCTTCCACATGGATTTTTGTTATTGGGAAAGCCCTGCCTATCCAAACAATAATATTTCATACTTGGTGTTGGGCAGCCGCCCATGATCTTGCCCAAGGAGAGGCCACAGATGCTGGCTCTGCTCTGGAGCCAGGCTGAGAGGGCTGGGCTGGTTCAGTCTGGAGAAGCCTGGGGAGACCTTCAAGCAACTTCCAATGCCTAAAGGGGCCAGCAAGAAAGCTGGAGAGGAACTTTTTAAGAGGGCATGTAGTGATAGAACAAGGGGGAATGGCTTTAAAATGAAAGAGGGAGATTTAGATTAGATACTAGGATGAAGTTCTTACCTGTGAAGATGGTGATATTTAAGGTTCTTCCCAACCCAAGTGAAGATTCTGTGATTACAATTGGCTTGAGTGGGCTTCTGTCGCACCATGTTCTACCATGTCATGTACACAGGTTGTTTCTGAATTAAGATTTTATTTATTAAGGACTTTATTTATTGTATGCATTTGCTAGAAAACCTTCGAACAGTGTAAAAGTAGATGTTTATGTGTGGGGCACAGGGAGTTCAAAGTTGCTTTGTTGCTTCTGTTTTTGACTGGGTAGCCAGTGATGGAGTCTCTAGGACACAAGGCATGAGAATGTTTCCTGGTGGTGGGTAGCAGAAGGTGAGTGGCATGGGCAGCTGTGCCTTGCAGAGGGATTCCTGCTTCCATGGCAGCAGGCTCACAGTTGGCTACTGAGTGTGTTTTGACTGTTGTTAACTCTGAATTTCACTATCTGGGAGCAGCAGGCAGTCCCCTTGTGCATGCAGAGCTGCATAGGTGCCACAGAGGCTGCTTTGGGGGATTTTTTGTGGGGGAGGTATTGGCTTGGGGATGTTTGGTTTGTTTTGCTACTTTTTAATGAACTAATTCTGTGCTTGCATTTGTAGCTCTGGCTATGGGCCTGTGTGTTGCAATGATAGCCTTTGTTCGGCTGCCCAGCCTGAAGGTTTCCTGCTTGCTACTCTCTGGGTTACTAATTTATGATGTCTTTTGGGTAAGTGTTTTGTTTGGTTTTGCTACAACTGTTTTTATCGTTTGGATTTGTAGTTGGCTGTGGGCCACTTGTACAGGAATTGTACTAGTATGAAGTTGATGAAATCTGGCAAGGCCAGAAGATCAGCTTCTTTGCTCCATTCTGAGATGTTCCAGTCTGCAGCAGGACACAGAATGACTTCCTCACTAATTCTTGACAGAAGCAGAACCATGATTAGAAGATTTCAACTTTGGCAATTCAGTTTATTATTTAAAAAGATGAACTGGGCCTCAAATCGTGAAAGCCTGGCTGAAGATCAGCACAGGCATTTCCAGGTGAACACAAAGCCTTATCCACACTTGCACAGTGTGAACATGCCAACTTCTGATCAGCAGAACAGGAACGCAGCTGATTCACAGCCAGGGAGCTTGACAGGAAATCTCAATGTGCTTCTCAAGAAACCTGACAAAGGATTTTGTGATACTGAAATGATTTTGTGTTACCTTTGCCCAATACCAAGCACTGACCCAGGAAAGTGCTTGTGTGTAGCCAGGCAGTTTCCCAGTGTGATGAGCTGTAGAGTAAGGGCCTATCTGAAACAAGTGTTGCATCATTCTGTGTCTGAGGGAGCACCAACTGCACTTACCTCTTCTCTGCTTTCAAGCTTTCTTGTATTAGTAGTATCCTGCTGTACCTGCCTCTGTAGTCCTGGACTACCTGCTTGTAGTCTGGATAGATCCTTTGCCAGATCAGTATCTTGATATCAGAAAGTATATTCCAGTTATTGTTGAGGATTAATGGTGTAAAAAAAGTTAGGAGCTTTTTAAATACATATGCCTTTTATTACCACACATACAGTGTATGTATGTGGAAAATTTGGACAATATCCTTTCTTTTCTTGAATGAGCAAAGCAAAACGACATACAGCTGTCAGCTGCTGTGATTGTGTTGCGTAATTTCTAACCATTTCCTTGCTCCGTAGGTCTTTTTTTCTGCCTACATCTTTAACAGCAACGTGATGGTGAAAGTGGCCACACAACCAGCTGATAATCCCCTAGATGTTTTATCCCGGAAGCTTCACCTGGGACCAAATGTGGGTAGAGATGTTCCCCGTCTGTCCCTGCCTGGTAAACTTGTATTTCCAAGGTAAAATCAGCAGTTCTTCTACTATATTGTGTTAGAAAATTTTCCTTCCCTGTATTCCATAGTAGTGCCGATTCTGTTGGAAAATACCAGTTTAGTTCCCTGTTCTGTCACTCCCCCTTCATGATAAAAAGGTATAGAATGAATAGTGAGAGTCATGTGCTGACTCACAGCACACATCCATGATCCTAATTAGGTTAAAAGTGGCCTGTTCACAACAGGATGCACCTTTTCATGTATGTGTGAGTTCTGCAGACCCAAGGTTTGTTGCAATATCGGAAGAGTCCTGATCACTGCATAACTGCAGGTGATTAGGAGGGAATTAGAGGCTTTTCTAAGCAGGGACAGCTTTACCAGGTAGCTGTGTGGTGGAGGGAGAGTGTTCCCCATCTCTCTTCTGCAGGGGTTCTGTGCCATCTGGGGATTTTAATCTGATGTGCCTGTGCTCGATGGGCAGTAAGTAAGCTGCAGTGCACCAGCAGTTACACATAGGTTATGCTGGCAAATTTTTTCTTGTTCCTTTAGATGTTGGGTGCAACTTCAATTACAGACATCAAGAGTTGATTCTGTGCAGTGAGAAAACCAAAATTATTCTGTCAACTCTGTAGTAACTTAATGTGGCTTCATTTTAATGAAAAATGGGCAATTTTAGTTCTTAATCTACTTAACAATTGGCCCTTTTGTGGGAATCTCATGAGACTGTAGTTTTCTGTCTGTTTCATGTGAATGAGGCAGAAGATCTCAGAAGGCCATAACTTGACTTATTGCCTTGTATTAGAGGTGATCTGTGTGCACAGGAATGAAGGTGCAGCATGTGTCAGTATTAAACAACATGGTAAAATGGTCAGCGACTCTTGGGAGATGAATGAAGTACTGAGTTGATGGACCTGTTTCATTGAGTGATTTAAGAGCAGCTTAAGCATTGCTGGTAGAAATAAACTGGTTTGGAGCAACATGTTGTTACTGTCAGAATGGTTAAAACTGAGCTGAGGTGGTGACAACATCACTGATGAAAAGATCTTTAGTAGCCAGCATTTAGTTTCTACTACACAGAAGTTTGCCAGTAGAAAGAAGAGATGTGCAAAACAAAGCTCAGAACCAAAGCAGAGGAGTCTGGGGCTTGCCCCCTCGTGTTCTGGGCATGAACCCACTTTCAATTGCTGTCTAGTTCCACAGGCAGCCACTTCTCCATGCTGGGGATCGGAGACATTGTGATGCCAGGTCTTCTGCTCTGCTTCGTCCTGCGTTATGATAACTACAAAAAGCAAGCCAACAGTGATTCCTGTGGTGCCCCAGGACCAGGGAACATCTCCGGCCGTATGCAGAAGGTCTCTTACTTCCACTGCACACTTATTGGCTATTTTGTAGGTGAGTACTTGGTTTAATAAGGGTAACTGCTTAGTGAGCAGGAAGTGGGGTTACTGTAGCAGGTTTAAAAGATGAAAGCCAAGTGTAAAGAAGCTTTAAGGGAACGCTTGGCTGTGTTCTTTTTTAATCCTCCTCTGAGTTTGACCGGTGTGCTCTAGGGAGAAAAACCCTTCTACAGTTTTAAGGGGTTTGTTGTATTTTATTTAGAGAGCAAAAAAAGATTATCGGTGTATTTTTGATACTTTGCTTCACTAGCATAGAAGGTGCCATAGCTCATACATGGGCTATGGGAACAATATAGGAGCTTCTAGGAGGATTATGCTGTGCAAGAGTACATCTAGGTAATTCCTGCATTTTTGTGTTTTACTGCTGATGTTTATGATCCTGTGATGGTTTAGTGCTTACAGGAAACTGTAAATAATCACAACTGGAATTCTGTTTGCAATTTGTAGCCATCCCTCTCAAAAAATGGGTTTTTCCCTATGGTCAGGACATGTGTGTGCATACCCTGACCTCCTGCAGCCCTTCCAAGGATGAAGAGGAAAGATACTTCCTACCAGTAGCCTTCCTCCTCCTCCACCTCATCTCTCTCCCTGCATTTTGGCAAGTATCCAGGAAAATAATTCCTGGTGTATCCAGCTCTTCCTCTCAGGCTAGGGGCCTCAGGCTGGCAGTCTCAAGAGCTAGGATGGTGCCTTCACCTTCCTTCCCTTTGCCTTTTGTTGCATTTTGTTCTTAGCTTAACCTTTGAGATTCAGAACTGGAGCAAGTGGCTCAAACAACAAGCTTATGGTAAAACAGAGTAACTCGACTGTTTGGTTTGTTTCAGTTGTATTCAGGGAAGATGAAGCACAGGGAAGTAACTTCTGCACACTGGCTGTGGAAATGGTGGGAAGGGAGCCATGTGTGGATGAACTGATGAGAATATCCATATGCAACCTATAAAAACACAGCCCCTTTTTTCTTTTACAGGTCTATTAACAGCAACAGTAGCTTCTCGTATTCACCGGGCAGCCCAGCCTGCCTTACTCTATTTGGTACCTTTCACTTTATTGCCGCTCCTCACCATGGCCTATTTAAAGGTAAGAGAGGATTATGCACTTGCAGCAGGAAGCTCTGGGGGCAGCTGGGAACAGGTTCCATGTTCTTGCATGTGGCAGCAGCTCTCATGGGGGTGATGCATGTCCTTAACAGCCCTGGCCCAGACCTCAGGTACCACTGCTGCTGAGGTGAATCTTTGTTTTGGAGGACTGAGGAACTGAGAGACAAGTTCCTGAACTAGAAGATGATTTACGTAGATAAAGTAACAGCAATTATAGACTATAGTGTAAAGGAGTAAATGCTGTTTTAATTAAGCAAGAGAATTTGTCCTTGCCTGGCTGGTCATGAGAGATCGCACACACAAAGGTCCATCAGAGATCAGAGGCAGATCCTCCTTTATCTCTTTCCAGTTGCTTGTTCAGAACTGGAATTCTAACATGCAGCCTTTCCTGTCCCAGGGCAGTTGTGGAAACACAGCAAATATGCTGCAGAGCACAAGAAAGGGCAGATTTTTCCACCTGCATAAATATTTCCTTCCCATCAGAAACTCATTTTGGGTAGACTTGGCACTGAAACAAGGCAGCTTTGCCTGACAGGGAAGGGGGCTGATTTTCTACTGTCTTTGCTGTAACTTGCAAACCAGTTGAAGAACAGATTTGCATTAAGACAAGCCTGCAGTTACATGCATTTAAAAATGTGAATTCTCAGTGGATGTCAGTGTTTCTGAGGGCATGGTCCTTCTGCTGTTTTCCTGCCCAGGGTGATCTACGTCGCATGTGGTCTGAGCCTTTCCACTCCAAGTCCAGCAGCTCCCGTTTCCTGGAAGTATGATGGAACGGATAGGAAGTGACCTAACTTCTGCCTTGGTCCTTTTCACTTTAACTCGTGGCTTTGTAGTCTCCTAAAGCTGGACTGGCTGGTGCTTGGGAAGGTACCACTTACGGAACTTGTATGAAAGAACTTTGTATTAAAAGGAGGAAAAGGAAAAAGCAAAGATGCTGGAGCTCCATGTGGCTCCGTGTCTCCCTGCAGCTGTGGACCTGGGGACCCTTTGTGCAACTGCAGCCACTTTCCTCTTTTCCTCACTCAGATGAATTAGTACCAGACTATTACCTTTGTGAGAGAGGAAGAGACAGACTTGAAACTGAAAACGGCTTGAAGTCGTTCAGAAACATGTGAACACTAAAAGAAACCACAGTGAAGCAAACTGAAGCTTCTTCAGAGAACCCCTCGTGGACACTGGGACCAGTTTCCTGCTGGACTTTGGGTTTGAAAAGAACTGAGACAGAAGCAGTTCTGTCCCCATACTGGGTTTTTTTGATCTATTAAATATTTCCTGTGGTGTGAGGTTACTTATTAAATCCACAGACATTGAGTGACTTCTTGCAGTATACATATAAAAATTTGTTGTAACGAGTTACATTTCCACCCAGATGTCATGTTTGCAGTGAAAAAGGGCACGATTTTTATACATATATATATATATACACACATATAGATATATATATGAATAAATAAAAAGGAAAACCTGCTAAGATCATGCTATGTAGCAGACAGGGGCTTGCTGTAATTTTTAGCATGTAGAGCAGTTTACTCTGGCTTTCTTGTCTATGGATCTACAATGAGCTGCTGTTCCCCCCCCAGTCCCCTACAACTGAACCTGCAGTTTCAAACCAAGTGTAGTATTTGTACCGGTTGTACTCATGGACTTCAGGGGATATTTGATTTTGATCAATGTAGCAAACTAGGGAAGCAAAACTTTCAAACCCAGCCCGGGGGGGGAGGGAGGGGAGTGTGGAGGGGTTTTCCTTTGATTTTTTCCATTTTTCTGTTTGTAGCCCCCATGCAGGTTTTTAGTAGCTCCCTCCTGCCCCAGTGCATGTATTATAGCAGCAATCGTCTTTGTGCTTTCTGATCCTAGTAATGTATCACTTGTAAATACATTTTTTCTATTTTCTAGTTCTTTGTATTTGCATTTTGTTTCAGTAGTGCTGTACCTGCCCTGCCCTCAAACACCAAAAAAAAGGAAAAAAAGAAAAAGCAAACTGTCCTTTACTGGTGTGCCTGTTGGACTTTGTGTGCTGGCTGCTTTGTACCTGTAGCCTGCTCAAATGTGGAGGTTTTCATTGTGTTTTTTAACCCAGCCGTTCCAGCTCTGCTGTATCAGACTGAAGGCCTCCCCTCAGGTAACTACAACCTTTTTCCTTTACAACACTCTGCTGGTTGGGGTTTGGGGAGCTCTCCTGAAAGCTTAGTTTGACAGATGCTGGTAACCACGAGTGGACTAGAAGGAAATCAGGAGTGTTTCAGTGTGAACGTGACCCAACAGTGAGCTGGGGTCTGGTTTTGTTACCTCAGGGAAGACAGCTTCAGTGAGACATGTGTTCCTTTCTACTCTGTCAGCGGTTGTGGGAAGAGCCCATTTAGCACAGCAGGAATCTGTGTCCAGCCACATGCGTGAACTGCTGTTCGTGGACACGTTCCTCTGTTCTCAGGCATGGGCGGATGGGCTCAGAGTTGATGGAAGGGACCTCTGAAACATCTAAAGGAACAGAAAATAGGAGCACAGCCCTTTGGGGGAGCTCAGGTGGAGCAGGAGGTGGGGTACAGGGTGGCAGGGAGGATGGGGTGACTTCATTTATAATAACGGTTTTTCCCCTATTCATACCTTTGGTTGGGCTGGAAGCATTTCCCATAGTGCGTGCCCACAGTGCTCATCCTCAGATAACTGACACCTTCTTATGAAGAAAATAGCTTTTCATTAAAAATCTGCTTTTTCCTGCTCATAGCAAGTGTTAGGACCGGAGCTGCAGCCAGCCTGGGACAAAAGGAAGGTATCCGTTCTCAGCTACACACCTCAGACTTTTAAGGGAATGAAATATTGAGGAGGGCATTCAGAGAAATGAATAAAACACTTTTCTGGATTTCCCTCCTCCCCCTCCCCTAAGGTTCCAAGCAGTGGGATAACAGCACCCTTAGATCCAGTTTGCTGCACTTTGTCTTCCCAGCCTTTCCACCAGTCCCACAGTACTGCACACCTCAGGTACTTTCAGCTTCAAGGCAGTTCCTGCCTTTGCAATGAACATAAAAGGGTCTTGCTCTATTTTGCAGGGACATTTTTTAGTCCCTCCCATGAAAATGCCTACAAATGATTTTCTGCACTTAAAAACCATTCTGGAAAACGTTCTAGGAGTGCTGATAGACAAATATTTAATAAAAATAATGAGAATTAACCAGAAAAATCTTGGCCTTTCTTTTAGGCTGCATTGTTCTGCACAGTGACCTTCCGACATGCACCAAGGTAAGAAACAGGTGCTCTGCAGAGGTTAACCCAAGCGTAACTATTCTAAATACAAACACATCTGCACAAGGAGAAGCATTCTCCCAGGGTTCCTGAGCCAGTTAGAGCTTCATCCCACTGCTATCCTGTCTAAAACAACCCCAGCATCACACAGGGGGATTACAGCAATTCCTACCTCAGGTGCTTGGCCCTCTCTGTGCAGGTGCACTTTTGTCCTTGTTTCTCCAGTCTGGCCAAAGCTGCGTCTTCCCAGCTTGAGGATGAAACTGCAGAGGCTGCTTTGGGTCCTTTGGATTGTGGAGGCCAGGTGGGCCCATGGGCTCCCTGTCAGGTCTGTACAGGTGTTCCTGCCTTCTTGGTCTATCATTCTGTTGGAACTCTGTAACAAACTACTTGGCCCCGGTCCTGCAGTGAGCCTGTACCTGCCCTTCCTCTGGAGAGTTATCAGAGCAAATAGTTAATAATTGTTTGACTAACAGCAGCCTTCTTATAGGAAGGGAAAAGGACACTGGCAAGAAGGTGATAGACAGCAGTTACCAGGACACAGGCTAGAACTGGAACATACAAACCTGTGACAGTTCTGGAGCTGTTTTTTCTGCTGCATCTTTGGGAAGAGCTTAGAAATGTTACTGATTGCACTTTGAAATTTCCCTAAGGTCACATTTAATCATGCAAAAATGAGTTCAGAAATTACCTGGGGTTGTCTGCCTCACCAGTATGGGTGAAGGGCACTGCAAATGCAGTCTGCTTGTTGTGTGTCTGTATTTTGTACCCCGCTCAAACCTGGAATGCCACAACAGTGCTTCTGTTTGGTTCTCCCTCTCTTCTTCCCCCCCTGAAATGACCTGGAATAGCAAGGCGAGCTCTCTCCTGCTGTGCTCTTGAGGAAGGCAGATGCTTCAGAAGGGGATCTGGACACCAGGCACCTCCTTGTTCTTGGAAGGGGACAGGCCAAGGATGTGGCTCATACCTGTGCTCCCCAGGAAGAGTGTTTGTGTAGTCAATTTCTCACCTGTATTTAATTGTGACAGCCCAGATCAGCTGCTCTATTCCTTTAGTCTGTTGGGAACTCCCATGAAGAATCTGTGAGCTTTATACGTGATACAAAGTACATCGAATTGAAGGTGGGTGAGGGGAGTAACTCCTCACTGCTGTGTGTTTTCTAAGAAAGGATTCCAGGTAGGGATCTCCCTGCTTCCTTCTGGCTCATATCCAGATTCATATATATGTAGATGGGGCAAACCCCACAATGTCCTTGAATAGTGTGGCTGTGGCTCACCTCCTCCCCCTCATCGTTCTCATTTAGGCATGACCTGATTCTCCCATCCCGGTGCCCCACCTCTTCAGTGTTGGCTCCACCTGTAGCCAAAGCCTTTCCCCAGAGGGAAGCCTGGCCCTACCCACACCTGGCTGCCTTGGTGCTCTCTGGGGATGGTTCGAAGCAAGAGCTCCCTCTTCAATGCTGCAAAACTTGTTTGTGTTTTGCACTTTCAGCACTTATCTTCTGGAACAGCCCTGAGGAGCACATGCATCACAACCCACACCCACAGCAGCAGGGTTCCCCCAGGAACACTCAATTACAAGGTGCTGTTCCCCACATTCCCTGCACAAGGTCCACAAGGGATTTGGTGAGTCTAGGCTGTAGGTTCTTCAAGTGTGTCCTCTGTCAGCTGAGGTGCTCAGCACTATTCTTCCCCTCAGGTCAGCCGTGGTGCACCTACAGGGGCAATTTCACTCTGCTTGGGAGAAGCTGCGATCACTTGGAGATGGTAAATGGTGTGACTTTGAGAGGGAGCAGTCTGAACGTGGGAGGTACAGTTTAACAGAGCTCAGGGAAGCAGCTGGATGAGGCGGCCAGAAGCAGTGCAACAGGCAGAGCCCCAGCATAACACTGCACTGGGTCACTGGGGATGGAGCTGCACCTCAGCATGTGGGGGCATTGCAGGCGAGCACTGAACAGTAACTCTGTGTTCAAGTCCTTCCTTCCTTGCAGCAAGCAGCCCCTACAGCTCCTGTTCCTGCTGAGTGGCTGCAAAGAGAGCTAAGTGTAAAACATCACTTCCTCCTACACAATCACAGAAACAAGGTATCTGCCATCATCAAAGTGGTGACAAGGGCTGGAATCAGGACAGCACTGAAACATCTCACTCCTAGAAGCCCTCCATAGTTTCCAGTACATTCAGAAACATCAGAGTGGTTTTCCAGCAGAAATACTGTTGAATGCACTTCCTGGCTCTGTTCCTGTTCCTCCTTAGGTTTGTGAGACAGCAAAGGAAATGTAAGACCTGAAGACTGCCCCAACATGCAGTTGCCCTCTAGCGACCTGCAAAGGTATTATTTATACTGCGGGGATGTCTCCCCTAGAGAACACTGTGTGCGTGAAGGTCCTGGTGGGTTATGCTCCTGTGTCTTGTGACTGGAAGAAACTACTACAAATGGATTCACATTAACATAAAAAAAGAGAGGGTGAGGACCGGTGGTCCTTTAAAAACGGGTTTTATTTGTCTTCTCTGTTCTCTTATGTGCAGTAGAATCCTGCTGGTTTTCTGTCCACACAAATCTAAATAAAGGCACCATAGGAAAATAACCATTTACCTCTCCTGTGCTCGTTGTCTGGACAAGGAGGCAGACTGCACAAGCTGTTGTCTCAGTCCTTTCCATCTTTTCCTGAGTTTAGAGCTGAGCTTTTGGCTGCTGAGTCTTCTAAAAGTTAGTATCTTGCCAAAGATAGCTGATTGAGGATATGTGCTACTGTTAAAGCTTCCTGGTAAGGTTTTGTGTCATCTCTTCATTTCCTCCTCATTGCCCAACACATGTAGAGATTAAAGGCAGTTACTGTACTTCACACTCTTTCTTTCCTGTTGGGAATAGTTGTTATAGTAAAAGCAGCTTTGGGAACAGAGGGGTTTTATTGTTTGATGCTTTTTTTAATCAGTCCTGGGCAATGCACCTTTTCTGTCCTTAGCTTTTACCCCTCCAGCCATAAGTGGCTGAGAGAACAGGCTGCTGGGCTCTGCTGGCTGAGATGGAGGGGTTTTACTGATCTGTACAGGCAGCAACCCCAGCCAGTAGAGAGGTATGACCTGTGTCTTCCTGTCTGACTCCTCTCCTGCTGCAAGTGAGGAAAAGCACTGCCACAACCATCACCTCAGCAGAGCCCCTCTCACACGATACTCATTAAAGTCTGATCAGTGCGGCCCACACCATGGAACAAGCACAGGGGTCAACTAGGTCCCTCACTGCCTCTAATTTTGGCACTGGTTACCCAGTACAACATAATGACCAATTTCTGCCAGTTTGCTTCCCAGGCCATGGCTGAGCAACACACAAGGACAGCTGCTGACTTTACTGAACAGTAGAGTCATTTTGCTGCTACCAAGTCAAAACAGCACTCCAGTTTAGGAAAAGACCTGTGCTCCCCTGCAGGGCCAGGCTGCCTCCTCCCTCCTGCACTCACAGCCATCACTTACAAACCTAGATATGGCCTTCCATGCACTACACGTTGTCCAAAGAATCAGCACATTTTAACAAGAGGGTCAGTTACTCATTGGTGAGGAAAACTTCCATCCTGAGCCTCAGCCAAGAGGGCCAAGACTCAATCCCTGTTGTGCGCTATTATGAGGCACTCTGGGGCAGTGTCCTGTTCGAATTGCCTTCTTCAGCCACGATAGGCCTTCAGCAATTGACCTGCTATCACCAGCCTTTGGATCTCACTGGTCCCCTCGTAGATCTCTGTGATACGAGCATCGCGGTAATGGCGTTCTGCTGGCATTTCTGTCACATAGCCCATCCCACCCAAGATCTGGATGGCCTAAAACAAAGGCAGCAGGTTAGAAAAGAAGCAGAGTCAAGGAATGTGTCTGCTGCATAATGCAGACACCTTAAAGGCAGCTAAGCCCATTGCTAGCACAACTGGGGGAGGAAGAACACATGGGGTTGATTGCAGCCCATTTGCAAGTGGAGGAATAAACAGAATTTGAGCTGGGTAAGAGCAGTACTGATGTCCCAGGCAGAGAATTAATTGCTCCAGAGAGATCATTTAGTGACCTTTGTTCAGCTAAGGCACTTTTGTTAAGGTTAAATAAATGCAGACACCAGAGGTCCTGCTCCATTTGCTCACTATGATGCAAGCATACTAGTGTAGTCCTGACTGGTGCACCCATGCTCTTGCACATTGTTGATCCTGCTCAAACTTTGACACTGCTCTGGACAGCAGTAGGCATAAAGGGACTTCAGTAATACAGCTGCCACCAGACAGCATAAATCCCTGTCCACCTCTGTCACAACCCAGGAGGATGGCTGTGCTAACCAGCTTCAGCCAGAGCAGCTGGTTTGGTTGGTTGGTTGGTTGGGGCTTCTTTTTAAGTAAATTAGTAAATTCCATCCCGTTTTCCTCAGACACTTGCTGTGCGATAACACAAGCTCCCTTTAAGCATGCTGTAGATCAGAGATGTCAACTGAAGCAGTTACCTGGTGAGCGACGGCTGTTGCAGCTTCTGATGCAGCCAGTTTGGCCATTGCCGCTTCCTTTGGGGAAGGAAAACATCACTGAGAGTGCAGCTAGCACAGGAAGCAACATCTCACTTGCACACTCAGACCCGCTGTGCAGGTCTGATCACGGGTGCCAGTGCTGACCCTTCTCCTCTTGGCTAAAACCAGGCAGTGCTCAGCAGGCTGCCGGAGGACAGACAGCAGAGGGTGATGGGTTAAACCCTGACAGCAGTGCTGGGCACAGTGTGGGTTTCTTGTCCTGTCACTGTGAGACAAATGCCAGGCTGGAAATACCTTTGTGAAGGGCTTCCCATTGTCCTTCAGCATCGCAGCTCTCCAGGTCAGCAACCGCGCACCCTCCAATGCCACAGCCATATCTGCGAGCTTGAACTGCAGGGACAAACATCGCCTGTGCTTAAATGGCAGCCTTCTGTGGGCACAAGGACACACAGCAGAAGTCTCCCCCCCTCCTCGCCGAGGCCAGTATTGCTAGAACAGGAGCAACTCCATCCCAACCATCAGCTTTGAAATAAAAATCACTGCCCTGTTTATCCCAAACAGTGTAAAGTGTGCTGCAGGCCTGAAACCACAGCTGAGAGCCCACATGAACTTTACAACACCACCAGCAATATCTGGCACTGCCTCATCTGCCTGGCTCATACCTGCACTGCCTGCAGCTTTGTGATGGGTGACCCAAAAGCCATTCTCTTTTCAGCGTAATCCACAGCACAGTCCAGAGCTGCCTGTGCTATTCCAAGAGCCTGTGAGGCAATCCCAATCCTTCCTGCATCCAGAGTTTGCTGGGAAAGACAAAATGTTAAGTCATACTTTTATGAAAACCAGTACACTTGCATTTCTGATCTTGCATAGTATCCTCTGGTCAGACTGCCTTGATTCAGAACATTCCTGGTTGTGCAGGAATAGGGAGCTATAAGACATGCTGGGCACTGAAGAGATGCCAGGGGTGCAGGAAAGAAAGCACAAAGGAGAGGTACTGCTTCTTATCAGCTGAGGGGGAAGAAATGGGGAGTAGGAAGAAAAGAAGAGCACAAGGAACATGTGCTTTAAGGAGCCTTTCAGCCAGAGCCCGGCTCACTGCACACCTGATGGCACTGCCACTAAAATTAAAAATCAAAACCACCTGCTGGTTTTACTTTTGCTCTTCTCATTAGTGCACACCAGAAGCACTGCTTAAATAACACGACCTGCCTCAAACACCTTGCCCACCAGGCTTTATCTGCTTCCCTGAACAGGAAGAATTTACAGCACAGTGAGAAAGGATTTTATCTTTGTAGTTTGGACATAAGGGAATGAGTGGGCTGTGCTCCAGGGAGCTCAGCTCTTGCAAAAGCCAGAATAAACAACAGTGGGTTTTGCCCCTGCAGAAGCAAGAAACACCTCAGTGGGGCAGTGCAGCACTGGAGGGAACGCTCTGTCCCCTCAGAAGTTGAACAAGTTGTAACTCAGATTTCATCCACCTTACACACTACCCACACCTTGTCCTGGCCCTTCAGGACAACTTTTCCTCTGCCACAGTATTTAGGGAAAATACCGTGTTCTTTATCTATAGGTAGAAAATGGAGGAATAGAGGGGTTGGCAAAGAAGAAAAATTAAACCTCATCACTGCTGCTGATATACCACCGCACCAGCATGAGCATTTCTTCGCCTGAGAACTGCCATGTTTATCTACAATAAAAGTGATGTCAAGTATTTATGCCAAACTGACAATTCATTAGCCCCATGAATGATTTCCCATGTTGGCAAGAGGGGGCCAACTGCTCAGAGTTACACAGAACAGCTTATGCTAGTAGTGCCCACCAAAGCCGTCTTAAGCCTAAAAACGGTTTTGGACATGATAAGCTTTAGAACTACGGCTATCCACAACCACAGCTCACCCTGATCCACCACTTACCATGGCAATTTTGAAGCCCATTCCTAGCTGTCCTAGTAGGTTGCCCTTGGGTATCCGACAGTCTTCAAAGATCAGGTTCGCAGTGGAAGAGGCACGGATTCCCAGCTTGTCTTCCTTCTTCCCCAGTGACAGCCCAGCAGTTGGCATGGGAACCAAGAAAGCACTAATGCCCTGCAACGAGACCCGAACTCTTAGGAATGGTGCCAACTTCCCACTTACCTGGCTGTCAATAGGCTTCCTTCAAATATCTTTGACAGAAGCCCCATCTCTGAGTAACCAGAAGGGAGGGACAGTTAAGATAGAGCAAAGCCAGTGCACACCAGCCCTTGCTCCACTCAATGCCTGCACAGCTCTAAAGAGTCCCCAGAACCTTTTTAAAGTGCTTCACCTGCACCACTCCTTTACTCCCACCCCTTCTTGCTGATTGACCCAAATGAACACACCTTGTGCTTCAGGGATTTATCCGTAGTAGCAAATACCACGGTGGCCGAGGCATCCCAGGCGTTGGTGATCCAGGCCTTAGTGCCATTCAGAACCCACTCGTCCCCATCCAGACGTGCCACTGTGGATGCCGCACCTGCATCACTGCCGTTACCTGAGCAAAGCACCAGCAAAAGAGGCCATCAGTAGCAGCCTGGGGCACGAACTCACCCCCTGTCTGCACTCTGTCAGCTCACAACAAGTCTTGTTACTGGTGGTGTCACCACTGTCCCTCCCCAGGACCCTAATCAGAAAGGGAAAGGCACACATGTCTAAGACGTGTTCATCTCCAAAGCTCTGCTCACACAGAGGGGATGCAAATTTTCAGCATGGACCATGGGGATGGCAGTTAATACCTTGGGCAGCGAGACTTCCTTTAAAGAGAATTGTTATAAACCACTCTTCTGCAAACTGTTACGATTCACACACACTTAAAGGCCATTCCAAACCTGAGGAAAGCAGTTACCCTATACATGTTCTCTTGCAAAAGGAACAGTAACAGCCATATCACCTGGTTCACTAAGGGCAAAACATCCAATTTTCTCTCCTCCAGTGAAGGGAGCAATCCACTTGTGCTTCTGTTCTTCAGTGCCAAACTTGAGTATCGGCCCTAAATACAGGGACTTCAAGCATTGAGAGTTGAGTTAATGCCTCTAGAAGGTACAGAAATAATCCAGTAACTCTCTAATGTCCAAGTGCTCTCCAACCATGGGAAGAAAAAACATTTCTCACATATACCCCTCTCCAGAAGCCACTGCCACCAGCCCTTAGTTCCATGCCTGTCCCTCACACGCAACCTGAGACACTCACATTATTGACGCTGACAATGACACCAGTTGAGGCACAGCCCCTACTGATCTCCTCCACGGCAATGGAATAGGCTAGGTAGTCGAGGCCAGCTCCTTTGTACTCCTCTGGCACGTCCATAGCCAGCAGCCCTAAGCCACCCATCTTCTTCACCTGCATATAAGGAACAGAGAAGTAAGATTCTGTGCACCACCAGTGTCCTAGCAAATACACACAGACACATGGAAGTAAGGACAGGTCATAGCAGGGCTACATATAGAGAAGATGCAGACAACTCCTGGTGAAATTGGAATCTGACTGTACAAACTGGTAGTGTCCCTCGGCCCTGATGATTTCAATGAGCTGTACACAGCCACTGCAGCTTAAGATAAGGCTCTTGCTTGTTTAAAGAGCTCTCTTCAATACTGGGAAGGGGAAGCCTTCTGAAGGCGAAATAAGGATATACAACTGCACCAGTAATCCTCAGCATCACACCAAAGCTTTTCCCTTTGCATGTGTCCTGTCAGTGGGAAGCTCTCAACAGGCAATCTAACTGATAAAAACCATTAGAATTTTACCTGTGAATTTGCTGAGCTTCAGCCTAGGGCTGCTCAAGGAAAGAATTTTACAGAATGAGTGATCCACAGAGCACTTTGCAAAATGGTGTTTTCTTCATTCCCATTAAAGTCAGGGCTGGCTTCTCAGAGAACAGTTCATTACATTCCAAGTTATTCCACTCCAAGTTCCTCAGCTGGACCCCAACTTAACTGTAAGCTCTTCAGAGCACTGACTGTCTCACTCTAGCTTTCTTGTTAATATTTGACAGCACACAAGAAAATAAAACAACTCAAGCTTTCCTCTGTTTTTACGCTTGATAAGATGTCCTCTTATACTGGTTTTATATTTGATGTCAAGGTTTTAGTGTTGCAGCAATGTGTATGTTACCAGCCTTGCTTGCTTCAAGAGGATCCAAGGGGAAGTTTTAAACAAGTATTTCCCTCCTGTACAGGCACCCAAAACACTAGTTCCTCACATTAAATCCAAAGACCGAACAAAAGACAGCAATAAGTATGATAATGTTTCTTTAATAAACATTGTTTACATTTAGAATTCTTCCCTACACATTCAAGTAAGATGACTTAAAATTTAATGTAAAATTCTCAGATAGGAACAGTGAAGTAAAGAGGAAAGTGTTTTCTCCTTTAGAGTGAGTTTGCCTTTGCTGGCTATCTTCCTTACTCCTTAACAGCAAGAGGGGTGTATGACAAAACTCCAGATGCCTGACTGTTTGCTTGGAGCCTTCTGCTAACGTAACTATTTTTCTGGAGGCTAGCATTCCGTTGCAACAAAACAGGTGAGTTAATCTGCTCAACATGGTACAGAACATGTTGCTGTCTGTACAGGAAAATCTCAGTAAGACTGGAGTCTCAACTTCTTTACAGCCCCAGAGCATGACGAACATGTGTTTACTATGCCCTGCTCACCTCCTTTCACCATCTGAAATGACTCAAGTCCTCTAGACTTCCTCACTACAAACCATTTTTATGGTTATGTGTAGTCTATAAAGGTATGTCTTTGATTTTAAAAGTCGGGTATATAACAGCCCACAGGTAAATCGGTAACAGAACTGAAAATTCAGTGGTACTAAAGCTGGATACAGAGAAACACAAGCGGAGGTAAAGAGCTCAGAATGCTCAGCAGTGGCCGTTACAACCTCTCCCACAGGTAGGTCTAAACCTCAATCTCCTACTACAGCAGAGTTTGACGTGTATTTTGCTTGGGGCCCGGGCGGCCGCGGCAGCAGAGGGAAGCCCGGCTCCGACCGCGCTCACCCGCTCCCTCATGCCCTCATCCCGACACACACCTGCTCGGCCGGGAAGCGGTGCTCCTTGTCCAGCTGTGCTGCAAACGGCATCAGCTCCTTCTCCGCGAAGTCCCGGCACGTCTGACGCAACATCTCGTGGGTCTCCGGCAGCTCCACTGTCTGGTACACCGTGTGCAGCCGGCGGACGCACCCGAAGGCCAGCGCTGGAAGGAACGAGAGGCATTAGATGCCGTTGTTTCTCTGGGCAGGGGGATGAACACGATCCAGGACGGCCCGGTCCCAGACAGGACACTCCCAACGTGGCCGGGGGCGTCCCCGGAGAGAGGACCCCCCCCCCCCAACCCCGGGGCCTCCCGATCCGGGCCTGCAGCAGGGGCACAGAGGGCCGGGGGCCTCCGCTGAAGGGCGGCTGAGGGAACCCGCCTCAGGCCCTGAAGGGCACCGGAGTCTGCTCCCGCGCAGGCCGCGGCTCTCTCCCCACGCCGGTGGCGTATCCCGCCGCTGCCCGAGCAACCGCAGCGGAGCGGTGCCGGTGCTGACCGCGACCCCGGTCCGAGCTGCCTCACCCCGGGACGTTCCGCCGAGGCTCAGCACCGCCGCCGCCGCCATGCCCGCCTCCCTTCGCCTGAGGCAGCGCGCACGCGCCAGCTCCCTTCGGACAGCGCCCCCTGGCGGCGCAGCG
>JASSUY010035814.1:0-40451 GCA_032466535.1 Forpus xanthops
CCGCCCGCCTCCCGCGGAGCCTGGGGTGCCGCTGCCGGTGTCCCGCGCCGGGCGCCGAGTCGGGCCGAGCCCGGGATCTGCCGGCTCTGAGGGTGAGTTCTCCTGGCCCGGGCAGAGGGAGACCCTGGGGGGCGAGGAGGAGAAGGGGCCCGGAGCACCCGGGGCGGAGAAGGGAGGGCGGGCCGGCTCCTTGCCGCGGGTCCCACTCGGCCAGGTGAGCTCTCCCCGGGTGGGCGCGGATCCGACCGTTAGCCGGGAGCAGAAGACTGTGTGTGAGCCTCCTTGTTCGGGGCGGCAGATGCAGTGACACTTGTGGGGAAGAGCGAGGGTGTGAGAAGCGGGGTTGCTCAGCGTCAGGTGCCTCGGATCCAAAATGCAGAGTGTGGTTTATAGGTATGTTGTAAAATTGCAGTTATTACAACATTGCTGTTTGTGATTATATAGCTGTAAAAAGAAATAGCTCGCCTCGATTCGCAGTGTCAGCAAACTTTTCACTCTTTTTAAAAGTGCGTTAGGCTTCTCCGTAGAAAATAACAAAATACTAAAATAGCTACATTATGAAGTAGATACAAGTAAGTAAATAATAAAAGTAAGTAAAATGCATGTGAAAATTCATTGGCAGGTGCTGGCAGGTTGTAGGAGTGCAGCCCTTTGCCTGATGTTCCTCCTGGGAGCGATTGTTGGTTTCTTGTGTGCTTCCTGTATGTGAGTGTATGTTCATGTGTTGGTCTAGGCTGTAAGGTCCCTGGAACAACATCTGGCAGTGTTTGCGTGGTACTGCGGGGTTGGTTCTTGCAAGGCCTATGGGTGCTCTGCTAATACGGTTGATGAAAACAGTCCCAGGGTTGATGAGTGTTCACGGTTCGTGCAGATAGAACTGGTTTGCAAGACTCAGCTGGTTGATTCCTAAGGGCAATCTCAGGAAAATAGGTTCTTATGATTTCCCGTCTGTCAGAGGGTAATGCGGGTAGAGCCTGGAACCGCAGATGCAGAGATCAGAGCAATTGCAGGGAGCACCTCTTTCATAAATACAGTACTGGTAATCCCAGATGCTCAGATAATGAGTCAAGTTTCCCTCCCTCAATAAGCATGTTTTTGTTTAAAATAATAAAATATTTAATGCTGAGATTACTGTTTCTCAATTTGGTTTTGGATCCTTAAGTATGAAGTTTTTGAGCTTCTTCTGTCAATATGAACTGCCCTATTGCAGCACCCCGTTCTCCCTCTCCTTGGATGAGTTTTTAAGGACAAAAACCTAAAGGTTTATAGTGGCAAAGAGTCAAGTCCTCCCTTGCATTTGAGGACATATACACCAGCTTGGAGAAAGAGAATTCAAAGCTGAAAGGGTACATCCTCATTCTGGTACAGCTGCCTTGCCTTGGCACTGTCAGTTGGACCCCGCCCAGGCCATGTACCAGTGGTACAGTCCTGCAGGTGAATTCCAGAGGTAATTGGGGATGGATGTTTTATAGCAGGGATGAAGGGAGTTGTCCTGTTCGTTACAGCAGGCATGTCTTGGTGATTCATCAATCTCTGCATAGTAATACTTTTGCTCTTCTAGTCAATCCACAATTAACTTTGCTACCATTGTTGCTGATGAGAGCTTTGCCCTCCGCTCCTCCTCGCACATTACTTGCTCTAAGTCAATTAGCATTTCCCAGTGTGGTAATTGCAGCACTCTCTTCACAGCCAGCCTCATCCTCTCAGTGGCATCCCTTCCAGAGCAGATAATCTTAGGACTTTTTGCCTTAGACTGGTTTTGTTAGAGCTGTATCTCCAATGCTTGAGATTCAGGATTCTGGTTATGTGATGTTAACTGTCAGGAGTCAGTAAATCCTGTAATCAGTTTATATAGGATGAATCCCATGTGTTGATCCTCAGAATACTTCTGATGAATTCCATCCTCTAGCTGGCACCAAGTGCTGCTTGCTTTATCTGGTGGAAAGAAGGGGGAGCATAACCAAGGAGAGGGTAGATATGGTCTCTTTGTTGGGGAGGTGTGCAGTTGGCAAGTACTAGGTGCTGCAGGGGAAAGAATCTGTATTACAAGAATGGGCATCTTTTCCTGCACCCTTGGGAGCTCTGAGGAAGAGACACCTGTACCTTGCTAACTCATAGGCTGATTCATGCCACACAGTCAATTTACCACAATCTCTTCTTGCCTTATTTTCCATTTGACCAAGCTTGAGAGATAAAGGTGTCATCATCTCACTTAGCACTTGTTAGGCCACACCTGGAATGCTTACTGAGTTTTGGTCTCCACTATGTAAAAAAGCTGTGGACAGGCTGGAGAGGATCCAGAGAAGGGCTACAAAGTTGATCCAAGGGCTGGGAAGCTGTGTGAGGAAAGGCTGAGGGAGCTGGGCTTGTTCAGCCTGGAGAAACAAAGGCTCAGAGGAGACCTTATCACCATGTTCTAGGATTTAAAGGCTGGCTACGAAGAAGATGGAGACCCCCTTTTCACAATGAGTCACATGGAAAAGATATGGGGTAAAGGGTACAAGTTACTGCTGCGGAGATTCTAACTGGCCACAAGAGGAAAATTTTTCACCATGAGAACAATGGTGAATGGAATAAACTCCCCAGGGAAGTGGTGGACTGTCCAACATTGGACACATAAAATTTGGCTGAACATGGTACTGGGCCACCTAGTCCAGGTCATGCTTGGCCTGGAAAGGTTAGACCATATGATTCTGGAGGTCCCTTTCACCTTGGTATTCTGTGGTTCGGTTGCAGCAGAAGAGATAGGGAATGTTTCCTTTTACCCTGTTGATGCAAGATGTGTCAGTTTTGTTGGAGAGCCCCATCTGAAATCAACAGTTGCAAACTTGGGTTTCAGACCAGAAGTCACTCAGGCTGTTGGTTGAGCTGGAGTACATCATGTCCCACCCCTCCCTGCCAGACACTTCCAGTGCAGGCAGCAGGTACAGCACCCTGCAGTGGAGGTGAGGGAAGGAGAATTGAGTATTAAGGGTGCTTAATGCTTCTCCAGGAGAACAGGGTAGTTGAAGGGTGAGGAATTTTCCAGAGCTGATATTTCTCAGTCCAAATGGGCCCTATGCTGCACCGAAAAAAAAAACCAAGAAAAACCCAAAATACCTCCCCTCTACCTTACTACCTTTCTAGAGGGGTGATTTACAGCAAAAGTCCTCCATCTGGAAACAGATTCTGGTGCATGAATTGTGATACATATTCTCCTTTTTTTTTTTTTTCTTTTTTCCCCAAGTCTAAATTCCTCAATATTTTCGTCCCTTTCTTCATGTCCAGGAGCTGGATATTGTAAATTCAGAGGAAAGGAATGCTTCGGTTATTCACGTGTGTGACTCAAAGGACTTCTGGATGAGATGCATGTCTAACAGTTCAGAAGTGGTGGAAAGGTACATACAATAGTGCCACACCAATAAACTTCAGAAGGAATTTCAGATTACAGCTTTCCTTAAGGATTGAGTTATATTATATGATGCATGTGTTGCTGGCAGTTATTTTTCTGTTAATTGCTCTGAGAATCTTTTAGTCTAAGTAAGAGGCTTCGTCTTCTAGCCTTTGCATGTGCTTTCAGCAGACATCTGATTACTGAGCTGGTTATTCTGAGTGCCAAATGCTGAAAGGAAGGTTCAGTATAACTGTTTGCATTTGTTGTTTTTCTTGCTCAGAACCTAGTGCCCACGAGAAGCCAGAACACAAGGCACAAGCTACAGTCAGTTTCCATGGTTCTACTCTAGCTATGCCAACAAAACTAGATTGGGATTTCTTGCCTGAAGCTTGGGGCTTTTTGATGTATCCAGTTTGAACTACAGTCTTTGGCAAGGTACCAAATGAGGGTAAAATGGCATTCATGTGGTCTAGATTTAGCTTTGATATTTAAACAAATCTGAACTGTTGTGTGAAACCTGCTTGAAATGAAATTACAATATCACCTTACAGATCTGGAAATGGGACAGTAAAGGATTAGAACATGAGACTTAGTGAAATGATCTGGGCTCTAGCTATATTCTGACCTGCTGAATGGTTCCAGACAAGTCCTTCATCTTTTTCTACGTATTTCTTGTCTTGTTACTGGGGATAATGATGACTTTTCTATTTCCAGGAGTTGCTGTGAAAATTGATCGGTTTATAAAGAATTGTCAGTGCAAATAGCACTGCAGTGATAGCATTATTAAGGGTGAGGGTTTCACTTCAAGGAATTAAAGTACATTGAGCTTTCCCATGTTCCAGTCTAACCATGTACTGCAGTACATATGGTATGTGGAATTCTGTCCTATTAAAGATGACAGTAGGTCAGATAAGGGTGGTGGGAATGTCTGGGATGAAGGCGTCCACTTGGAAGTTTCTATAGAGCCTATAGCACGACTAAAAAAGTTATTTTCAGTGTCAGGTAGTCCAGCTTTAAATTGTGAGAGCATTTAAAAAATCCTGCGAACTCTATTTCCTTTTCTGTTTCTTCTCACGGTTCATTAAATGGTTTAATAACAAATCCCATCTCTCAAGAGTGTGGTGGGAAATAGCTGTCTATTTGAAATGCTGAGATTAAAAAAAAACCCACATTGTACTGTTTGTTAATCAGTGAGTTATGTTAAGTCACTCAGGTGTGGACTGGGACTTCGCTTGCAGTCACAAAAGTTATTCTGAGGTTTGTACATATGCAGGCTGCTGGTTGAACCCCATCCTGCCCTCTGTGGTCTTGATGGAGAATTGTGGATCTAATGGCAGGGCCGTGTTTTGTAAATGTTTCCTACACCCTTACAATCTAAATGTGACAGTTTGTCCAAGACCTGTTATTTAAGTGTTCAAGCTAACATAGCTTGTTTGAGCTGCACTGACTTGCAGATCAATCAGATCATCATCTCTGTGGTTACCATCTGAGCTGGGGAAGGAGGAGACTGCTGCTTCTGCTGGAAAGGCTGGATGGGACTTGGGGGTGTTTACACTGACAGCTCTTAAGCCAGAGGAAGGTCCACTGTGTCCTGAAGAATGTATCTGGTTAGCTTCATGGAAAGAAGTCTTTATTCTTCATTATTAAAAATAGAAGTACATGCTGATAAGCAAAATGAGCAGAGTTGCTTGCAGTAAGTATTAGAAAAGTCATGTGTACAAATAGATTGAACTTACTTCTTACTCAAAATTTTGAAATAGAATTGGTTTCACACTCTTAATTTGTTTTGCTCATAAATTAGTGTCTGTGAAAATAATTTTCTTTCCTATGTTAAAGTGGCCTTGTGTCTCTGTAAAGGTGTGTGTCTACCTTCCCTGTAGCCTAAGAAAGCTACACAAGTATTTCCAAATGATAGAGAAGCTAAGACTGAATCCTTAGGCCTGTCTTGGTTTATGTACATTGAAAACTAATACCACTTACAGGAGCGATACTTGATTTGTATCTATGTATTTACCCTAGGTTTAAATGCAGGATATTGCAATTTCTGACTGTTATTTAAATGGAAATGTAATAAACAAAAAATCTGCTCCATAAAATACTATCTTTAGCAGTTTCTAGGCCCTTAGTATAATAATAATCCCTTCCAAAATAGCTCCATAAAATCTTGTGGCATACTTGTAGATTATCGCTTATTTATATCTGAAATACAGTGTCATATTCAAGCTCTCGTCTGCAGAGTGTGTTTCAGAGTTTGAAAGAACAGGTTGCCATACTAGACTGGCTCATAATCTTGGATCCGCAAAGCTGCCTCTGGCAGTGATGAATAACTAATGCTTCAGGGAAGACTTATATCCTCTATTATGCACCTACTCAATTGGGCAATGTCAAAAACAGAAAGATGTGCGCAAGATTATCTTTCTGACCCCTGCAGATCATGCCCTGAAGTGTGGTGATTACCCTTCTGAGAGTCTAAACATGCATAAGTGCAGATGGTAGTAGTTACAGTCATCTAATCCTTTTTTTGAAAAATGCTGCCCCAGCTTTGTCTTGATGTGAATAAACCTGTTGTGGCAAATTGCACTAATTCAGAGCTCAACTTAATACATAGAAATGGAGCTAAAAGCTTATGAAGTAGAGAGAAATACCAGTGAACATACCATATATGGCTAACGTTGCATGCATTAGGCGTATCCTCTCAGTGCTTAAAACCTTTGTTATGGGTACTGTTATACTTAAACTTCATTTTGGGCCAAATATGAAGAGTTTTGGTGCCTACGTAAGGAGAACATGTTAGATGTGAGCTCAAAGAGTTGATATTCCTTCTTTCAAGTGGTAACTAAAAAAATCCATTTTGGGCGTAGTTTCTCATGGCCATGTTTCCTTTAGCTCATGGCTTCGTGGCTGCACATCAAGTGGGTGTTCAGGTCCTGACACTGTTCTCTGGCTGGGGTCATCATTTTTCCTTGAAGTTCACTGTCTCCATCTGTTGTGCCTGGCTCAAGTAATGTAACATTTTCCTTAGACCCTTCATTACAGTTGTTTCTGTAGTTCCCAGGTCTCTGTGATTGCAGGACTGTAGGAAAATCCTCTGGTGGAACAGAGAACATTGTGAGTTGCTTTATCTCGGCTATCCAGGGTAATGTGGCTGCTTCAAATTTGAGTCTGCTAAAAGGGCAAGTCCTGTATCCATACTTTAAGCCTATAGGTCAAACATTTAAAAAATAAAATCCCAAGATTACAGTGGTTCTTCCCTCGTTTGGGGGTGTCCAAGAACAGTCTGGTTTTCAGACACTAGTGCACTGGGATTATTGAGTAAATGGTGAATTTTCAGGTATAGCTGTAGGCATGACTCTTTCTTAGTCTCTGTTTAGTTCGTGTCTGTTTAACATTCCAGTTGTGGGCACAGGTTCAAGGTGATGGTATCTGATATGCCTTACAAGGTTTGTAGAATCAAATTAAAGGATGTTTATATAAACATACTATTTTCAAGTATATAAAAAAAGCAACAGCACAGACTAAAGGAGTCAGGAAAGTAGTTTGTCCAAACAAGCTTGATGTGAGAGATACTGGCACAGCAGCTGTTCCTCTGGGATATTAGTTATTAAAATGCGATGTGGTTGAAGGGATGGGGGATCTCCTTGTGCACAGCTAATTCTGGGCACTAATTTCAGCCTTGGGCTGCATTCTGTTCTTCTTAATTATTTTCTTCTTAAGAATACCACATTGCCTGATATCCATGGGATAAGGGAAAGATTACTGCAGTTTCAGGAAAGCCTTCCTGTGGTGGTTGGTGGCAGTGGTTTGGTTTTCCGGACAGTCCTTTTTCCCCTGGGAGCTTCTATCAAGGATGCTGGACACTTGCCCCACTTCATGCCCACTGCCTCTCACATCAGCTTATTATCTTACTGAAAAATTTCTTCTGTTGCCATTTCTAACAGACGATACCTATGTTTAGGCCGGTACTTGCTAATAGTGATTTGAATAGTGCTCTTCTAATAGCACCTCACTGATGCTACAGTAATGAGTACCAGTCACTGAGCAGCTACATTCTGATAATTATATTTTTGTTTAATGTCTGACTGCTGGATTTTACCTGTTTTGGGGTTTTAAGTTGTCTTTGGTTTTTTTTTTTTTGCTTTTTAATAAGGAATTTTCTTTGATCTGATGCCATGAAATCAATGCTCTGTGCCTCAATAATTATGTTTCAGATCAAATTATACTGATTTACCAAAATATTGCTTTTAATATGTGTGAATTATTACCAAAATACAAAATAAACTAGGTATAATGATATTCATTGAGGTATATGCTATAGTTTTACAGGAGTTATTGTTACGTATTAGAACAGGATTTGAAAATTCTCATTTGTTATAACAAAGCTGAAAAGGATAATGAAGTATTAGGCTTAAAAACAGTCAACAGTAGCCCTGCTCAGTTCAGGAGGACTTGCTTACATCCTTCTTTATAGTATTTCAGAATTGGCTGTTTGGCTTCATTGATGTCAGAGGAAGAAGGTAGAAATACATCACTGGATACTATCCTTGGAGGACAGTTGACCAAAGGGAATAAGGAGCTGTTAATTGTATCAATACATTAAAAAACCCTAAACACTCCTGTTCAGACGAAATGCTGCTTACATTGTTTCACTACTTCTTCCCTTTTGCCTGCTCACATCCAGTAATGTTAGAGTTCCTGTACTTTCTTGGTACTAAACATCTTGTTTGTCTGACCGGGCTCTGCTACCGACAGCCCTGTGCCAGTGACATCTGTGGGAGAGAGGGTGTGTATGCATACCTAAAGCTGTTTTGTGGTTCCCACCTGCCTCTGATCTGTTGATTCAGTACAGTTCTTTTTCAGGCTGGTTTGTTGAAATGATCCAAATTCAAAACAATCCTATTCAGAAACAAAACTTCCTGCCTTTCCTTTCTCTCCCTGAAATAAATCTCACATTTTGGAGAGATTGCCAGATGCATGAGATTACAGCTAAAAAGAATTTACAGTGACAAAAATTTACGTCTAGTGTGGAAAAACTTAAAATAGGGGAGTTTGCCTACTAATGAGGTACAGAAGAGCTGCAGATTTAACAACTAATCTGTACAGGCTCAAAAATATGTCTCCTGTGAAGCAACAAAATTAAGTTAATAATTACAGTACAATTAGACGAGAAGAAAGATTTGTCAAGTGAGGTAGGATTTCTACTTCACTAGTTACAGGAAATGAGATTTTTGGTGTGCAGAACAGATTCACACCTTTTCTGACAGAATTATGTGTAGAACTGAGAGTGTCATTTGAACTGTACACTATAATACAGGTACTGGAAGATACTTAGAGTGAAAAGTTTTTGTTTGAACCAGCCTGCTAATTTAACTAACATCTGCATGGCTTTTTTCCCTTTTAGAGGCAGAGATTAAGGCTATTACTGCCTACCTCAAGTGCCTCCAGGCACCATGAACTCTGTGCTAAATCAAACTGGAATTCAGGGCATCTGGTCCTCAGGCCCAAAGCATTTCTCTTTTTTCCTCACTTGAAACTGAAAATAACCAGCTTTTTGAAAGAATTGAGTATTAGGACTTTTGGCTAATAAACACTTACTAAGACTACTACGCTATCTTTATCTCTGGACATTTAGTGTATATACTCAATACTGCGTCATCTTGATGAAGGCTTGTCATTGAAGTGTATCTAATGTGAAACATAATGAAGTGGAATACTTCTCATAAAGAGAATATGTGTTTATACATAGATATTTAATTTGTGTTATCCCACCTATCTTCCTTGTGTCCAAGTTAATGAGTTATGATCAAGTTATCACGGAATCAGAATGGTTTGGGTTGGAAGGGACATTAAAGATCACTGTGTTCCACCCCCCCCCCCCGCCGCTGGCTGGGGCACCTTCCACTAGACCAGATTGCCTCATCCAACCTGGCCTTGAGCAGTGCCAGGGATGGGGCAGCCACAGCTTCCCTGGGCAACCTGTACCAGTGCCTCACCCTCAGAGGGAATAATTTTTTCCTAATATCTGATATAAATCTCCCCCCTGTCAATTTAAAGCCATTCCCCTTTGTTGTATCCCTTTGTCTTGAGTTCAGCAGTAGCAGTCATTTTTCTCCTTCTTAGTAGCTGGTGCACTGCTGTGTTTTTGACTTTTGGCCTGGGAACAGCACTGATGACAATGGTGGTTTTAGCTGCTGCTTATGCTGACCAAGGACTTTCTGAGCCTCATGCTCTACCAGGGAGGAGGGGAAGCCAGGAGGAAGCAGAGACAGGACATCTGACCCAAACTAGCCAAAGAGGTATTCCATACCACAGCACGTCATGCCCAGTATATAAACTGGGGGCTGTCACACAGAAGAGTCAGATCACTGCTGGGTCCGGCTGGATATCGGTCAGCAGGTGATGAGCAGTTCTATTCTCTTCCCTTGCTATTTCCCTTATCATTATTATTATTGGTGGTAGCAGTATTGGTTTTGTGTTATACCTTAGTTACTGGACTGTTCTTATCTCAACCCATGGGAGTTACATTCTTTTGATTCTCCTCCCCATCCCTCCAGGAGCAGGGGGGAGGAGGGGGGGAGGAGTGAGACAGAGATTGTGTTGTTTTCTTAGTTACGGCTGGGCTTAAACCTTGACACCCTCCATGTCCTTGTTGAAAGCCCCTCTACAGCTTTCTTGTTGGCCCTTTAAGGTACTGGAAGCTGCTCTAAGGTTTCCTTGCAGTCTTATCTTCTCCAGGCTGAACAAGCCCAGCTCTCTTATGCTGTCTCTATAGGAGAAGTGCTCCAGGCCTTGGAGCACCTCCATGGTGTCCTCTGGACTCACTCCAACAGGTCCATGTCCTTCTTATGTTGGGGGCCCCAGAGTTGGACACAGCACTGCAGGGAGGGTCTCACAAGAGCGGAGCAGAGGAGAAAAATTCCCTCCCTTGACTAAAATGGTCCTTTTTGTCATGGTTTGTGCAATAGCATTTCACCGTGATGTGTTCCTTAGTGACACTTGTCAACTGTAGTCATTACAAAAAGTAGCAGGGCCACTTGTAGTTAGTTTTAAGGGTTGTTCATTCTTGAAAAATGTCCTGTGTTTTCTAAACACTGGAAAATGTCATTGGACACATGAATTTGTTAATGAACAATCTTTGTATTCCACTGTCGTGCTAGAGTAAGTACAACTAGAGATAGATCCTGGGATATTGAAGGTTGAGTGAATGTATCATGTGAGATGCACATAGGATAATTTTAGGCAATGCAGAAAGAGAAGGAAGTAATTCCTTTGCTTTGGGTAGCCTTGCATTATTGCTGGGGACACCTCAGATTTAAACACTCATAAATGATTGAATGAAAATGGTTTCAGGCTTGACTTCAAGGTCTGGTGATCTGGGGAAGGATGCACTTGGAGTCTGGTTTGGTTGCTTATCAGTGAAATAGTCATATGGTTATTATAAACTATGAAACTGGGTAGTTGGTGCCTGTAGTTGAAACTGATGGACAACCATGAGATCATGGCGGTTCCTCTGGCTGGTGGCCAGAGGAGAGTACAAAGGCTTGTTCAAAGTAAGAATCGGGATATTCCTGGCCTTCACTGGTTGCGTACTCAAGAAAATAAGTAGTGCTAACAGAGTTGTACTGGCGTAGTATTTCCAGATTGTTTTTTTCTGATTTTGTGTTAATATTCTACCTGGGTATGTTTGATTGTGGAATTCTCTGTACGCTTGAAGACTTTTAATCTTTTAAAGCATAGATCAGTTAATTCTCTAGCTATTTCTGGGGCTTGGGGCTTTTGAACAATATTCCCATCTTCTTTAATATTGGCAAGAATGTGACATTGCTTCTGTGAAAATGAAAAAGTCTAATTTGTCTTACTTTTCTTGCTGAGGATTTAATTTATTCTCTGTGGATATAAACTGTATTTTTTCCTCTGGTTATACCCAGAGGTGGAAGGTAAACATTTATTACTTACTTCTGTATGTGGCATTGTGTGTTCTCAGGGTAGTTTGACCACCACAGTGAAGTAATTATGTGGTAAATTCTTTTAAGAATGTGTAATTGCAGAAGAAATCTTCGCTTGCATACTTAGTTGCCAAAATAAAGGGAATTGAGATCTGCTCTACATTGTCAGAATGTACTTTTAACTAGTTAAATCCATGTTTACAACCTTGCCTGTGGTTAACCACCACTAGATAAGATCATGGACTGTCTTAACTGTCAGTGCTAACATGTCACAAACTGATAATACAATTCACATTTAAATTTCTTTTCTTTGTGTTTTATTTTTTTTTAATTGTCTTTGGCTTTGAGAGGAGCTTTATGTGCTGTGAAGAATGTTATCAGTTTAGTAAGTGTCTGTTTCTCAGAACAGTCCACTGCAGCTGGAAAGGTAGTGATTTGCCTTCCACAATACTAGGCTACACTATTTTCCTGCAGTGCTTCCATAGAGGAGACTTCAGTGGTTAAGACTGCTCTGGTAATGTGCTAAATTGCATGTCTGGACATACACAATATACGAAATTTGAAACTTGGCAGTATGTACACTTCTAAGTCAACATAACTAAAAGCAGTCACAGTGCATCTCTTTAACTGTTGTTCCTGCTTCTTAGTTATCACAGGGAAACAAAGAGAATTTATTTCAAGTACTAGCTTACTCTGGGCCTTCTAGCTACTCATATGAATCTCCTTCAATTTTCACTAAAGTTTATCAGGTAAAGTGACCTTTTAGATAGAGCATTTGGGGAATGCCAGTAGGGCCATCATATTTTAGTAGTGCTAGTTATTTTACAAGAGTAATCACAGTATGTACGTGTGTGTGTGTGTGTTCACGTATAGAAAATGTATAAAATTTGCATAGAAATATAATATGAAATCTGTTAAGAAATGCACAAACAGCATTCAGTCAAATCAGTTAGGCAGGTGAGTAGGTTGTCCTCTACCACACTGTAGCCTGCTGCAGAATTGTTCTTTGCAACTAAGTTTCTAGGTAACCTTTTGCGGAGTATATTTCTTAAGTATTTCCATTTGAAACTGGCTGTTGAAATTAAGTATTTTGTTATGAACACCTAAGTATTTGATTGTTCCGCAAAACAGAGGTAGTGATAGGAATTTTGTGGTTTGTGGCAAGTATCTTTCATTTTTATCTGTCTGCTTGGTTATAGCCTCCTTTGATCTCTTCTTGTACTTTGCCATGCCAGATACTTTGATTGGGACTGTGTGCAAGCTTTACATTTCTTTGGTCAGTCTCAGCACTGCTGCACCTTTGGCTGAAGTGAACGATATATGTCACATGGAGTGCCTAACAGCTCTGTACCTTCTGTTAGCAGCATTATTGATGAGTAATTTTAATGTTAGCACTGTGGTTGGAGTAGGATGTGGGCATGGGGAAAGACAAGCTTTCTGCAAGGGAGGGAGGATTTTGCATGTGATGATTATGGAACAGCTCGCAGTCCAAATGTTTCTACTCCATCTGGAAATAAAGTACTGTGTGATGGGTATAACAGTATGTTTGTCTTTATTTTTAAAGATGTCCACTGGAATCTTGCCCATTGGGAATTAGAGGTTTACACCTGCAGAGAACTTACATGCTTATAGCTTCCGCTTTGCTAGAAGGATGATGTTCAACTTTCCCGGCACTTAGACACAGCCTGGTTTAAGCTTTATTTATTAACATGAGATAAAGCAGTCCAATCTGTATTTCAGATTACTTTAAAAATGACTGTCGGTGAGATTTGGTTTTCCAGAATGCCATTTCCTCAGTGGCTTCTATCTCTGTGTCTTATTCATGTTACCTTTTGTTTCTCTCCATAATGGACTTTGTGCCAAAGTGCACGTGGTGCAGAAAGTCTTCGTGACACTCTGGGATTTGGCATTCTGCTGTGAGGATTACCGATGGGTGATGCCTGGATAATTCCCAGCGCATGCTGTTCCCACGGACAACCTGGAAATGGGTGTGGTTGACTTGAGTAGTAGCAACAAAGGTACAAAGCTCAGATTGCCTTCTGGAATGGCAGCGCATCAAAGGGCTAGGAAAATCTATAAAATGAGCAATAAAGTCACTTTGAATGTTTCAAGTTTACTCATTTTACTACTGCAGGAAGATGTTTGTAACATGTTGGTTTATATTGTGAATATAGTACATATTCTTTGAGAAAGTAGATAAGGGAAAATCCTGTCAGAGCTTTTCTAATAACTGTGCTCCTATAAATAAGTTATTTTCTTCTAGGAGAATCTTAAACCCTGTTTATTAAGGTTTCTTTAACTGGATTCTTTCCTTTCTGTATAAAGAATGAAGTAGTTTATCAATTTCTAAGTTTACTTGGAAGAGGCTTAATTGTTAATCACTATCATCAGTACTCAGAATTGTCTGAACTAATTTGGTGAAATGTATTTTCCCTGCAGCAAGTGCTGTGTGTTTTCGATAGGCTGCTATAACAGCTGTATTGATTACAGCTTTGCCATGTGGCTAAATCCATTAAAACCCTGATATGGTTTTCAAAAATAGCCCTTAAAATGATATTGAAATGAGGCAAATACAGTGTTGGAACCCTAACTTAAGTGCTCAGTATGCCTTACTAACATAAGGGAATTCACAGCAGCTGTCAAGGGCCTGTGTTCTTCCTGTGGGAAGATGCCTGAAGGTATGCAGAAGAGGGAGGCTAGGGAAATACAGGTTTTTAAACCATGACTCTCTTGGAAGTAGGAAGCTTTATTCTGGTTTACTACAGGCATTTATCTTCACTAAAAAATCAGATGTTTTATGTACCAAAGTCATTGGGTAAAGAGTTGATAACTGAAACAAAGACCGGAATGCAGATATTGCTCCTCCCAGGTGATCATCTGCTCTGCATGTGTATAGTCTTTCTGTCTGCAGGATGGACCTTTGATGTTTTTGCAAGATGTATCAGTTTCAACAAGAGAGATCAAGAGCTTCCTGCTATAAATGAACAGATTGGCTGTTGATAGGACACTTTCTTGGCGAAAGGGTGGTCTGAATCCTAGCAAGAATTAACCCAGATCTCCCACATCTGAGGCAAGCATGACACTTCTATTGAATGGAGCAAGGCAAAACAGCTCTACCCCCAACTATTTCCCCCCCACACTCCTGATGAATGAAGGAATCTGGTGTGAGTGCCATCTGGATCAAACCCCTCAGATAAAACCCTCAAGAAGGGCTTGTGAATACAAGTGTAAGACTAAGCTGCAAGATAGGGTGGTAAGCTGCTCAGGCCTGCCAAAATAGGGAGTGTCTGAAAACAAAATTTTGTGTGATTAGGGAATGGAAAACTTTGAGGTGCCTGGGGAATCCTGGTAGCATCTGAGGGGGTGAATGTGAAGACTGCAATTTCTCATTCATGTCTAACTGATTTTTAACTTCTTTTTTAACAAAAATTCTTTATGTGGTTTAAAACTGAGGTGCTTGAAAAAACTGCTGTTTAAGCTCTGCCAGAAAGCCCCCAAAATCACATCAGTCCATCTCATCCAAATCAGCTGAGCTCTCTAAAGTACAACTGCAGAAATAATTTCTGATGGATTTATATATATGAACACCATGTAGTTCATGGCTAGTATCAGTTCTAACACAGGAACAGTTTGACTAGAGTTTGGTTTAGGTTTTTTTTCAGTCTCTGTTGGTGAAGACTTAAACTCAAAGGATTGGCAGGTTGTGCTTGGAAGCATTTTCACATCCTGAGTATCAACGAATCATGCAAATATCTCTCTGCTTGATGACCTGTCAGTACAGTGACCAGTGGTTTGCAAACCTAGAATTGAATCTTCTGTTTTAATGGGAATGCCTGAGGCTGTGAATATGTGTCGCACAATACAATGACCAATAGTGTACCAGACACAGCGAAAACTCACTGTGCCTGTAGCTATATTAGTATATTAAATAACAGGGTTATTAATCTTTCCTCACCTCAGAAACTTGTAGTTCATGTGTTAATGTGTTTTTGTATGAAATTTAATTGCTCAGACTTGTAACAACTCAAATCTTAAGATCCTGTTTCCCATTGCGACTTCAGTCTTGAGAAATCAGTTCTATTTAAAAGCAGAAAATTATTGTTTTGATTATGTTACATTTTCAGTGGCATATGGAGGTTCATGTGTGATTGCTCAGAAGGTTAATTTTTAAGGACAGGTATTAGCAGAAAGCAGATGCAAGTTGCAGTTAGGAACCCCCAAAGCCTGCTGGTCCCCACATCTGTGTCTCTCATGTGATAAGGGTGTTAATCATATAATGTATGTCAAAATCTCCCTATTGAAATGGACAGCTTATTTCGGTTCTGTGTTCTTCATAGTGGTAGATGCTGTCCTTGGAGTTTCCTTCCTTTCTTTGATAATAAAATGAACATTATTCTATAAGAAGAAATCACTGTTTTCTGTAAAACCAGTGGAGCATTTTGACATCACCCCATGCAGTAATTACTAGTGAGCTGATGAAGACATGCACCAGTTCTGGTCCCAGCAGCAGCAAAGCAGCCACAGCCCAGCTTCCTCTTCTAGAGACAGCTTGCCGGGCGCTGTATGGCAGCACGCTTTTAGTCCATGCAACCTTCCCTTGAACTCATTTGAAAGATTTTTGGAACTTAAAATACATGTGAGGGTGGTGAGGCCCTGGCACAGGTTGTCCAGAGAAGCTGTGGCTGCCCTATCCCTGGCACTGTCCAAGGCTAGGTTGGATGGGGCTTTGAGCAACCTGGTCTAGGGGAAGGTGTCCCTGCTTATGGCAGTGGGGTTTGGAGCTAGAGGATCTTTACCGTATCTTCTAACCCAGACCATTTTAGTATTTTATGGTATCTGTGCTATAGCTCTACTAGGTCTGGAATCATGCTGTGAACTAATCAAGCTTTTTTTTTTTTTTATTGCTCTGATTGAGCCAAGCATCTAATTATATGCATTTATCTGTTGAAGTAAATGAGAAAGCCTGTGGCAGAGGGCTTTGCTGGTCTGGGATCTGAGTAAGGTTGACTAAAGAACATCTGTGGAAAATTACACTTCAGATATTTTGTTTGATCAGCATTTGTTTCTATAACACGCACCAGCCCTGAAGGTAGGATGTTTTATCTGTGAGCAGAGACGAAGACTCAGATTAGGGTGGCGGTTTTCCAAAAGTAAATAGCAGCCAGGAGTGATGCTGGGAAGAGAATTCCAGAGTTATGGCTTCCTGCACTTATCTTGAAGCATGTCAGCACCATATTCACTATCTTAAAGAAATTACCACAGTAAAACATCTTAATATTTATCTTAACATAACAATGAAATGTATTTCTTGCAATGAAATCTGATTAGACCTGTGGAAGAAATAATAGCTTCTAAATTAGTTTCAAATGAAGATAAAGTGTACCTTTTATTACATGGTTTTGGCTTTCATATTGTATAAGCTCAAAGTAGTAATGCTTATTCTCAAGAGTTAAAAAAAATTTAAAGGTTAGAAATTTTTTTAAAAGGTTTTGACGTTCAATCTGTCATCGTCTTCTCAAAAATGCATGCAGTATTTGGGGGGGGGGGAAGGCAAAAGGAGAGGGTTTTGTTGAATGACATTGATTTTCTTGGAAGTTTTTGTTTGGTTTTCTGATCATTAAGCTCCTCACATGGAAGGAGAGTTGAAAAGGCTGAGAACTATGACTTTAGATGTAGCTTTTAGGCATGTCACCAGGTCTGGTAATGCAATACAAATTGGACTTGACTTTTTTAACAGCAAGAATCAGTGTTTGAATGTCATGCTTTTCTTCTGTGCTTCTCTTCACTTTAATGTGCAACACCCAGTATAGCTTTAGAAGATTTATTGAATAGCTTTTTCGCAAGGTTTGATCTTAATCTTTGAAAATTAGTGTTAGTTCTTCTAGCCTGTACTAACAACATTTTTGTGGCTCAACGTGTAGTGTTAAAAATGGCACAGGGCAGGAATACATCAAAAAAGAAATAGAAATTTGTACCTGAAAAAAAAACCCTGGTGGATCTAAGCCCAAGTTTTCATATTGAATGACAAAACCAATAGACCTCAGTACTGCAGGGGTAGAGATTATGTGATAGAAGGAACAGTGTAGGAGATGTAATTAATATAGAATCATCATCATAAAATCATCATAAAATGGTTTGGGTTGGAAGGGACTTTAAAGCCCATACAGTTCCAACTCCCTGTCACAGGCTAGGGACACCCTGCGCTAGATCAGATTGCAAAAGCCCTGTCCAGCCTGATCTTGAGCACTGCCAGGGATGGGGCAGGCACAGCTTCTCTGGGCAGCCTGTGCCAGTGCCTCACCACTCTCACAGGGAAGAACTTTTTCCTAGTAGCTAATCTCAATATGCCCTGTGTCAGTTTAAAGCTATTCCCCTTGTCCTATCCCTACAAGCCCTTGTTGAAAGCCCTTCTCCAGCTTTCCTGTTGCCGCCCTTAGGCACTGGAGCCTTCTTTTCCCCAGGTTGAACAAGCCTAGCTCCCTCAGCCTGTCTGCACAGCAGGGGGGCTCCAGCTGGCTGATGTACTTTGTATAAGCTGTGTACTTCAAATAACTAAAATTTAAGTGCTGTGTATAATACAGACCTAAGAAATCCATTACCGGAAGCGTCAATGAATAATCTGGGGGGGGGGGAGGAGGACTCTTTATTTACTTTTATCTCCTTGTTTGTCAGAAACAGTGCAAGGCTAAATTGCATGAGCATAGGAGAGCAGTTGATGTAGCCTAGGATGCTGGCACTGACCAGTGCTTCTCTGTGGTGGCTTTTGGAAGTTTCTGTGCTGTATTTGGCAGGGTTTGTTGCCTCTCAGTCACATGGCCTGTTAACAGGTTATAGTTATTCTTTTATATTGTGCCTATGGTGGCAAAAATGTTTTGCATATGTCAAAATGTCTAGTGGGAGGGATTTGAGTTTTTTTTTCTTTATTTGATGTTATGCTGAGCTTACTTAGAAATATTTAGGATACTTGGCTCTTACACAGCTATCCTTTTCTTTCTTCTCTTCCCCCACTTTTTAGTGCTGTTTTCCAGTATATATTTATACCCATCCCAGAAGAAACCTCAGTGTCTTTTTGTATAGGCTTTAACACCTTGTTTTCTACAGTTGAGTGTCTGATGGTCAGTATTCTGCCTACTACTAAACTGCTGCATTGATGAAAGCTGCCAGTTGTTACCAAGTTCCCTGTGACCTTCACAGGCCTCTTACAAGGCCATGTTGGAAGTATTTTGCATGGTTGTTGGGTTACTATTCATGAATCTTCTCAGTATTCCATGTTTTAATTTGTATTATGGAAATGGAAGTGAATTGGGACAATTAAAGTATTTAAATGTCTGCCTGGTTGTCTTTTTGTGAGGGAGGAAAAAAACAAAACCCAAATAACCAAAGCAACAACCTTTTTGTTTTGAAAAGCTAGCAAATCTTTCCCACAAATTAAATACTGTTAAGTTTTTATTTTGTTGTAACACAGTGTCTAGAACCAGACAAGGAGTTTGTAGTGAAACTCATTTTAGTGCAAACTAGGGACCAGGAAGTTTCACTGGAGCTTGCCAAGGGTGAATGGGCCTCAGCAAGTGTCTGGATGGAGTCTGTGAAATTAGAAGAGGCATCTGAGATTGCACTGAAGCCTCCTTTGTAAATTAACTTACACTGAGTGCAAGACTTCAGAATGTGAAGTAGAACTGTAACCTCTTCCGGCAGAAGCTAAGCAACCTGTGCCAGTGCCTTACCACTCTCACAAGTGAAGAACTTCTTCCTAGTATGTAATCTAAATGTCCTCTGTGTCAGTTTAAAGCCATTCCCCCTTATCCTATCCTTACTTGCCCTTGTAAAAAGTCCCTCTTCAGCTTTTTTGTTGCCCCTTCAGGTACTGGAAGCTGCTCTAAGGTCTCCCTGGATCCTCCTCTTCTCCAGGCTCAACCAGCCCAGCTGTCAGCCTGTCTCCAGCCCTGGGAGCATCTTCATGGCCTCCCCTGTACTTACTCCAACAGGTCCATGTTCTTATGTTGGGGCCTCAGGGCTGGACACAGCAGTACAGGTGGAGTCTCATTTAGCAAAGTAGAAGGGAGAATCATATCCCTCAACCTGCTGATTAGGCTGTTGGTGATGCAGCCCATTTTTGTACACCCAGTACAAGCAAGACACTGGAAAAATGCAGCAAGTCCAGCAGAGGTGTCCAAGATGACCAGGGGGTGGGAGCACAGGAGAGACTGAGACCCCTGGGTTTGTTCAGCCAGGAGCAGTGCAGGCTGCAGGGGATGTTACACCATCTATTCCCTAAGCTGGAATCACTAAATTATTAATGCTTACATTGACAGTGAAACTCTGGAGAAAAACTCAGTGATCTAGGAAACATACCCAGCGTATGACTGACAGAACAAGGAAAGAGGAGGTTATGCTACCTGGGTCTGGCAGGCTGTACAGCAGGTTGTCCAAGGGTGTGATCACAAAGTGGGGCAGGGGAGAGTCTTTGTGTAGGAATCTGTCTGTGCTGTGGAGCAGCTGATACACCCAGTAATTTCTCCTAAGTGTATGGGATGTATGTAGATTGTTCTCTCTTCTGGGACATGACATGTAATTTGTGCTTTTCTTGATTCATCAGTGACGCAGAGCACTTTGCATACATCATCACTCTTCTGTGCCGCAAATAACATTTTTAAATTTATGGAGTGCATATTTTCTTTAATGAATCATGAATGCAAGCAAAGCAAAATGAAGAATTAATTCACTGTTTCCTATCAGCAGGCAGGTGTTCATTCATCTCCAGGAAAATAGGGCTCCATTGCGCCTAACAGTAACTTGGGAAGACAAACACCATCACTCCAAACATCTCCGCTATCTTTCCTTCTTGTTCCCCCAACTTTATATGCTGAGCACAGCATCATAGGGTATGAGATATCCCTTGAGTTAGTGTGGTCAGCTGTCCCGGCTGTGTCCTCTCCCAGCTTCTTGTGCACCCCCAGCCTCCTCGCTGGCGAGTGGTGTGAGAAGCAGAAAAGGCCTTGGCTCTGTGCAGTACCTAACTCTGTGCAGTACCTAAAACATCCCTGAGTTATCAACGCTATTTTGGTCATAAATCCATAGCACCCTATAAGCTACTATGAAACAAAAATTAGCTGTCCCAGCCAACACCAGTGCAGTGCATCTGGTGCAGTTTTCTGTTAATCTCAGTGTATTTCACATAGCTTGTGCTTTCATCACTTAAAGCAAATGTTTATTCCTTCTGTGAGGTAACTGAATGCAGTGCTACTTTGGGCAGAAGGTTGGTTTGGTCTTTTTGTCCTCCTGTTGTCTACTTCAAAATGTGGTTCCAGACTGCAAAAACAAAGTAATCTTTCCCCAGGGATTAGTTATCCTGCAAAGACTTCAGATTCTGTAATGTGTAGTTTCAACTCTCTTTGAAGTGTCAGGAAGAGATGTAAACTGTGCTTGTCTGCTTGTCTTTGTGTTCATTTTGTAAGTCATAGAGAAATGGAGAAGTTGGTTATTTTAATGTGTAGGGTATTTTTCCAAACCTAAGCAATTTTTTGCCCTAAGTGAACATTAGATACTGTGTTTTACTTCACATAAAGCAAGTAATGTGGTCTCTTTTGTTGCACAAAAGTGTTTTTGAATTCTCATTGTATTTTCCTTGTTTCTAAAATAAGAAGAAGAAAAAAAAAAAAAGCAGCACTTGTTTAAATAATAACCAGTTAAAAAGTGTGCTTGAAATAAAATGGTGTTTGTGTTACTGGAAAAGAGGGTCCTTATGCTTGATATGTTTTAAGTGCAAAATGTGTGACCTACAGGTGTTGAATATACAACAGTTCTGCTTGGCTTTAGTCCATTAAATTAGCCACCCTGCTTTCTTTAGCTTGCTGGGAAAATTGCAAATGCATTGGTTTGTGGCTCCTTAGCAGTTTGGAGATCAGCAGGACAATGATTCTTAGTGGACTTCCAGACAGAGTCCCATTGTTCATCATCAAACTCTGCCAAGAGCTTATCAGATGCTGTGTAATGAGCCCCCTCTCTGTAGAGATGCTCCAGAAAAAAAGAAACTGCTAACAAGTATTGATTTTCATTTTGTGATAGTCATTTTAAATGAGAAAAGCTTATTGTATTTTAACTTTTTTTAATGGTTTCATTTGGTATGTTGGAGGACACTTGTTAAATGGGATTTTTTATGGCATTTTAAGTATGGTATGTGGCAGGTATTGATTTGTATTGCATTTCTCCGCTGTGGTGTGGTTTAGGGACTGTTGCTTTCTCTACATCAGTGTGCCAGCTCTATATATATGAACTTGGTAAGGAAACTGATTTTATTAGAACAAGCCCAAGGAAAAATCCCCAAATACAACCAAAATGGCACGTGACAATGTGAGCTCCGTTCCCATCTCTCGTAACTGACAAGGTAAATTAAAGGCTTGTTGCTGTCAAAAGAGGCTCTGCAGTTACCCTGCTCCCTGGTCCTTTTCTGCCAGCCTGTCTGCAGAACAGGGAGGGGATACTGGTGCTTCTGCAACTGCTTGTGCAACCACATAAATCATTGGAGCAATCCCAGCGATGAGGTGGGAAAGCTTTCTGCTGCAAGTGATTACTCTTAATGCTGCAGATGGTGGCCAGGAAATCCTTGGGGCTTTTGCTGACTCTGAGGTATGTTTCAGCTCTCTCCTACTTGAAGTCCTCATTCCTGGTGGCAGCTTGCCAAGGGCATGGTGCTGGAACTGCTGCTAAAAGAGCAGCATTGGTGTGGCATGGTTTAGGTTTGGGAGGATGCTTGCAGAGCCTGAGCAGGGAGGTCATTTGGGTTATAGCCAGCCAGGCTATAAAAAAAATCAGTTGAGAGCAATCTGCTGAAGGCTGGGAAAGGCCTCCATCTTTTTTCCACACAAGCACTACCTTAAAAAGTGCTCCTCAGGCTGTGGTGTGAGTGTTTAGTTGTAATACTCTTTCAGATGTCAATTTCTAGCATTTCTGCCTGACTGCCAAAGGTGCTCTGATTTTAGAAGTCAGATATTTCATCAACTTTAAAATCTTATTCTCACTGACGCTATTGCCAAGTGATATCTAGCGGAAATAAGACTGCAAGTGAATTAGATGACTCTCCTTTCCTTTTGGTATGATAGACCATACTGGATATATTCAGTGTGTGTTTTAAGTGTAACATTTGTGTTTTCTCATTTATAAAATGCAGCAGAAGAGGCTATCAAGTTCCCATTTTCTAACAGTTTTTAAAGCCCACCTTAACAGTTACTAAGAACTGTCCTAGAATCGTCATATTTGAAGTCCTAGAAGATGCTGTATTTTGCTGCAAAACTTTGCAAGTGTTTTTATTCAAAGGATGTAGGAGGGGCTTACAGATGGTACAATGCAACCAAGGAAACTTCTATCCATTTAGAAAAATATTTGACCTACTGCTTCCTTTCAGTGAAAGAGTGATGATTGACCACAGAGCAAAGAATATTGCTCTGTAGGGATAAAAAGCTTCATTGGATGCATCACCTGAATTCAGTCCCTCTTAATAAAACAGTACTGCATGGGAAGCAGCAAGGCAAGATTCATATGTTGAGAGCCAGGCTCCAATGGATGATTTAAGTTCAAATATACTTGCTGCATATTTCAGTGCTGATTACTTATTTGATCACTATATGCTTTACTGAATCCTGTTATAGCTTTTTCAGTACTGTTCTGTCCCCCACTGTCACTTGGATTAGCTGTTTGGATGGCATGATGTTCTTGCAACAGATCTGTACCAACTAAAAACTCCCTCTTCCTATCTACCAGCAGACCATGTATTTGATCTAACTGCTGCATACCTACAAAGAGCCAAAGAGCAGCTGCTGTGCCAGAAGTTAGAAGAGTGATAATTGCATAATCAAATGTAAGAGATTCTGATATGGTTCAGCCATATGTAAAAGCATCCTTTTTTTCAGTACAGGCTGTCTTGTTTTTTGTTCTTACTTGTTTTCTCCAGCTGTGCTTTAACAGCCACACACTGCTTTGGTTCCCTCACCATTTGTTTCCTTCTTAGTCTTACAAGTTGTTGATGAATTATATCATCTCCCATATATCAAGGGTGATTCATCTTAATTTAATGTAAAATTGTGCCCAAGAATATTTCTATTGTTTCATCCCCTTTTTTGGACTCCAAATTTATGGAAAAGTGCTGACATCGTCAAAAAGGAATCTCAACTGTAATTCTGTGCCTAGATGCTAATCTCCTCCATGAGAAACAGTTTCAGTTTTGTTATTTGCTTTCTTGTTTCCCACCTCACATCTTTTGCAATATAATAGACTCGTAACATGCTTGGATATTTAAAGTTCTTTAAGGTAATTGTGAAAATGCTGTTCATAATTTTATCTGTTTCAAAGCTATCTTTCCACTTTAAGTCATCTTTTGATGGTGACTTACAGCCTTCTCTCTATTGCAGGAATGCTTCTTCCACACTTTTTGTTGAATAACATGGAAAAATTAAGACTAAGATATTACTTGTAATGTAAGAATAGAAAGGGAGTGATCAGAATGACTTAATCTTACCTTCTGTATCAGCATTTAGGTAGATGTATCCCATTCTATATAATTGCTTTTTCTGAGGTTAAATTCTGGCCATACAGAGGTCAATGGGAAGTTTTGCTATTGCTTTCAGTGAACAGGATTATTTTACAGCCCTTTAATGCTCTGGATTTTTTGTTGTTCCTATCATAGAGCAAAAATTAGATTTTAAATTTTTTTTTTCACTCCAGCTTCTCTTTCCCAAAATATTCTGGGGTTTATTTCTTTAGCATTTTCTGCTCAACTGTCATTTTAGTTCCAAAGTAGAAACAAAACAATATGCCATTAAAGAATTTTTTTTTTTTTTTTAAGCTTCAAATGAAATATTTTGGCAAGGTATTATAAAAAAAAATAATAAAAGAATAATGCACCTTTTAAAATCTGGTCTCTGGGTTTGTGAAGAAAACTTTCTTACCTTTTGAAAGCTTCAGTTCTGACCGAAGCACATTTTCTTGTGCTCCTGGAATGCATTATTTTGGGCTAAGCAGCTTTCCAGAGGACAGCACAGCCAGAACAATTCATCCCTGAGGCTGCATGGTGGCTGGGCTGGGGCAGTGAGTGCAGGCATCCCCCTGTGCCAGTGCTGAGCGCCTTGCAGAGAGTGTGTCCTGATGGGGAAACACTCACCCCCTTGCCCTTCAATGGGTACAAACTGTATTGCTGGAAACTTTGTGCTTAGGAGGACAAAGACGGCAAAGTACAGCATCTTGGCTGTGCTAATTAGTATACATAATCTTCAGCTTAATAAGGTGATTTAATTATTATCTTTTTTCTTTTTTGATGTAGTTTATGTGTAAATTCTATTTTTTCTTTTTCAAATTATGCAAAAGCAATCAAGAGTATCTAGGGTGGCGTATTAGTAACAGGCATTGGAGCATGAGTTTGTAAGTACCTCTTCCATCAAATTAAGACCACTTCAAAATAGCTTCTGGTGCAAGAGGAAATATTTTGACTTATATTTCTGCTTACAGAGAGAGATAGAAGCGTACTTGTAGCATGTGCCTGCTGACTCTGTCCATATTATCTTTAATGCATGCATCCCGGGAAAGCCAAGACAAAATTTCATCAGTTGCTTTGAACAGCCATTGCACTTTTTTGTGAGCGCTTGATTTCTTTTTTGAATGACCTTCATGGGCAAGTCCCATTTAATTTTATTTAAAAAAATTATTAAATTTAATTTTATTTTAAAAACATTTTATTTAAAAATAAAATGGTTGCTCTAGATGTCATGTCTCTATAAAAATAGTGAGAAGACTGTTCCCTGGGTTCAGTAGCTGACTAAGCAAAATAGAGAGGAGCAGAGTGGACTATTTAGGTGTTGGCAGATACCAGTGTAGCAGAACAAAGGAGGCAAACGCCAATGGAGATTCCAATGCAGTCTTCAAGTTATTTAGACTAAATAACAAGTCTCCTAGTCATTTAGACCTAAGTCTAGACCAAGCCATTTTAGCATGTTTAATGGTGTGGAAACTTAACTCTGCCAAAATGTTCGTTCTTTGTTCCAAGTGTGGGATGAGGTGGGTACGGGGATGATGACAAGGAGGGCATAAAGCTCCTCTCATTCCCGTGTGTTGTTCAATCAGCTACTTAACCCATGATTGATTATTTATTCACTTTTTACACTAGGGGTTCTCTGCATGATCCCTTCTGATGAAAATGGAAGGGAACTGATAGCCCAGCGCTCACATGGGTTTGGCTGTGCCGCCATCAAATCTTTGGGACACTTTTATTTGGGTGTATTTTATTGTGTGTGAACACTAGAATGCATGAGCAACTACCCAATTTTCAGTTCTTCATGCACTGCAGCTTCTGAGTGTAAAACTATGCCTTTGTCTTCTGACTAACCCTTCAAGAAATACATTAAGGCCGCACGGCAGTAGGTTAAACATTAAAATACTTGCCTTTCATGGTTCAGTGACATGATGGTGTTTGGTTGGCAGGTTGTGAATGTCAGCCTCTCTTAATTGCCTAGACCTTGCAGTGGACTGGTCCTTTTTCTTCCTCAGTTGCCTTCTTCTGAGTTGCCGTTTCTCCTCTTAGGTTTCTTTGTCTTTACCAAATCTTTGAATTACTGAACTGTCATTAAACTGTCAGTCTAATTTTTCCACTGTGCCCTTCACTTGCTTCTGCTTTTTTTGTTTGGCTAAATAGCCTATATACTTTCTTGCATATGGACTAACAATAATAACCGTGCACAGCAGCAACTAATGACAGTAACCGTGCTCAGCAATGCTTACTGTATAATCAGGTCAAAATCACAAGCCTGTGCATCCCAAAACTGTTTGACTGGGTGTAGTCACATAGCCTTCCATAAAATCTGCAGCTATAACCCCGTGGGCTGTTGCAGAGTGCAATTTGCATTCATCTGTGTCTAGTATTTATATCACCTAGGTGTCTAAATACAGGCATACCTGCTGGGTGTTTATTGATCTATTACCAAAGCACGTGAGGAATGCAAACCAGCGACCCAGGAACCGGCTCAGAGCGGTGGTGAAAGGCCATAGTTTATTTTAAGACAAACTGCTTGGGGGGTGAGGTTCATAGGTAGCTTTCTGACAGCATAAAACAGTAACCACGTTGTCTGTTCCTGCTCATTCCTGTGCTGTGTTTGCATAGGCATTTATACAGCTGCAAAGTGAATGGAACCAGGAAAAGGAACATGGCTGAAAAGCAATCTTTTGTGGGTTTATTTTAACCTGGAGCAATTCCTTGGTTTCACAGTGTGGCCACATACGCCTGCTGGGGGACAAGTCAGAGGTGAGGATGAGCAGTTGAGCACTGGCAGGTGGCTGCTGCTTAAGCTCATTTAAGAAGTAATGCTGCTGAGTGCCTGACCTGTGGTCTCAGGATGTGGTATTGCCATGCTGCTGGCTGCAGTCAGCTCCCAAAGCGTAGCTGTCGTTCCCCACTTTCCTCCTCGGCCTCCCAGCTGCCTACCTGGCCATGGAACGTGTCTGACCTCAGCACTTGATGTCCATATTAGTACTTAGATTGTGCAAAATATGGGTCATGCTAAGTAGTTCTTAATCCAGGAATTTTTTAGGCAAAAATTCATTGCGCTAATCTTTAGGACTCTGTGTGCAATTTGATTCTCACATTCCCTTTAAGAAGGTATATTTTTTTTTTTCCCCGGCACTGTACAAATCATGTTAAGAACATGGTGTAAGTACAGAGAACAAAATTTTGATTTTTTTTTTCCTATTTTCTGCTGAGTTTATGTTTTGTTTTGTTAGATTATGAAAAATGAGAACCATTTGGTATTTATTAAAATGAAATAAAAAAGAAAACACAGAAAAGAGTGAATAAGTTTGCAGGCTGGTTATTTAGAAGTAGATGATATGGAAGAGATTTTTATACTGGAGATGGGACAAAAAAATTCTTGTCAATAACACAATGGGAGAAAATGTCACAGTTGTATAAAAGACACAGCACAAAGCATTAGTTTTTTAGCAGCTGTGACAGTTACCATGATAGCTAAAGCCTTGAAACTTCTGTTCAGTGTTTTTACAAGCAAAACACCATGCTAAAAGTACAGACTCTGCCAAGAGTCATACTTTTGTAAGTAAAGGGATTAGGAAACTTAAGCATTTGGATGCTGATTTTCCTATTGTCTGTCAAGCTTGAATAAGCAAAGACTGATGAGGTATAGCCATTTTTATGCCCAAGATTAAGTTTAGGTTGACTTTTAGAATGGAAGGTATGTAGGGTATGTTTCTGAAAAGAAATTTTTGAGAAACCCTCACAACATCTGGTATTCAACAGCAGCTGCTAGGCAGAAGTTTCTAGCTGTTGAAATTGGTGTGTTGTTGAGAGGAATTAGATCTATATTGTCTGAATAAAGTGAGAATGCTATTTCTAAGTCTGGTATACTATTTTGATAGTATAATGAATTTAAAAACAAGAAAAAGATTTTAGCCTTAAAATACGTCATATATGTATTCTGTCAACCCAGAACCCAAGCCCAGCACAGGCAAGGGCAGTATCTGTGTTTGCACTATGCAGTGCCATCATTTCTGGTCTAGGACCCAATAAATACTGCTTTGCGCAATGACCTGCTGCAGTGGCTTTGTAGATGGAGAGCAGCAGTGCAGGCTGCTGTAGTGGTGATGAGCTCTGTAAAATTTAGGGGGAGCACTGCTGTAAGGACCACAGATGCTGCAGCTGGTTTTGCCCCACTAGCCCCAGCACCACAGTGGTGTTCCCTCCTTGGCTTTTGTGCCCTGAAACTAGGGAGGGGAGCAACAGGGCCAGGATTATGGTACCAGGATTATGAAGAAATTCAGATGGTAATGTACCTGGTCCATTTTTAAACTTTTAGTGGGATTTTCACAAAAAAAGATTGTGTGAAAATTAGTGCAGTTTTTCTGTTTGCACATGTTAATGCTTCGTAAATAATAAGCTATTTGGAAACCTTGAGAGAGTCTACAGCCTTTGTAGGTGGCATGGAGTTATTTAGGACATTTTTGCTATACCTTATCACCTAAGTAGGTGTGTTGGATGATGCTGGTAGCATGCCTCTATAGTGACAAGTATTGAAAGGGTTCCACAGAAGAAGCAGAATAAATAGTTCCAGGGCTTGTGATCTTTGTCTTACCCAATTTGTAAATTTTGGAGAACCCCAGTTGTTGTACTTTGTATTTGTAATTAAGAAGTGCCCAAATGCTTACTAAAAGGTTACTGTGTCTTCAGTCACGTAGCACTTGCTCTCAATTAAAGAAAAAATGTCTAATAAAGCTTTCTTTTGGGTTCATGTACATCACAGTTAGCTGTAGGCTTTGTACGGTATTAGTAAAATTTACAATACTTTTTGATGTTGAAGTAACAGTTGAGATTTCAAGGACTAGTTTCATCTATTTTTTAGCAAATACATCTGTATATAGTACCTTGAGCAATTTTCTTGATTGGTACAGAGTGCTACAGTGCTCTTTGCTTGCTATTTGTTAAATGTTAGGTTTATCAGTATTTTCTTTTCTGCTGATATGTCAGTGGTTACATTTGAATCTGAGTGATGCATTTTAAAGTAGTTGACATAGAGTATTATAAAATTGGATTTCCTTGCATATTACACACAGATAGACAAAGGAAATAAGTAACAAAAAAGGTTTCCTGTATTTGCAGGGAAATCTTAGAGAGCCTTCTATTTGGCAAGTGGAGTGAGCTCTCGAAGTATTCATGGCACTGTTCCAGTTGGAAGATATTTCTCAGGATGCCATGATTTATACTTTCCAGAGTGTCATCTCCTGTCTTCTTTCTCTTTCATCCCTGACTGCTGCTCCTTCCTCTTACTTATTCATCTCAGGAGTGGCTAAAAACAGTTGAACCTGAAAATAGTAATCCGTGACTGTAAGAAAGAGCAGGAAGAATAGGGAGAAGAGATGAATGACACCAAAAAGCACAGGCAGTTTGATGTCAGGGTCAAGTAAGAAGGGGAAGAAAGCTTTTGGACATTGGACAGTATAGCCATGAATGCTTTATGGGTCATTCACCAAGATTGCCAGCTGTGGAACCCATATGCTGGTACAGCTTGTGACCCTCCACTTGGAGCAAAATAACAAAGGATTCTATCACTTTTTTGAAGGACCACTTACTGAGGAGTATTGCCTTGTCTCCTTCACATGTATTACCACTTAAGAGCCACTCACAAAACACTTTTTCCAAGTGTTTCCTGTTCAGAGCAGTTTTCTGAGCCCTGGAGGTATTCATGATACAAAGCAGGAGAACTTCCATGTGGATGGGATTCTTAAGCTGTATTTATAATGAAGTTAGGATTATTTTTTTCACTCCACCCCTGTTTTCCCCACCCTACATTTTCAAGCCTTTGAAGAAAAGCCCACCGTCTGGCATGTCTGTCATAGTTTTCCTGTTTCTGGAGTGCTTCCAATGTCAGAGATTTTGATCAGTTTACAGAATTTTATCGAATAGGAATCATGAGATGATCACACCCGCAAAGCTGTTGCATCCCTGTGTTACAAGAATAGAGCAGAGAAGCAAACTCACGTAGTTTCCAACCTGGAAGATGGAACCAAAAATTGCTAGGATGAGCAGTCTTCCCAAGATAGGTATGTGTGTATGTAGATGTATTCTTTGAATATGACAATAAGCACTTCCGCTTTTCTCCTGGTCCTGTACTGAGGCTATTGAATGCTCTCCATCTGTTACATCTGAGGAAACCTAGTGCAGCTAATGGAGACTGATCCTAGCTTTGGACCAGCTCTGTACCAGTGCTAATCTCTCACTAGATTTACATGCCAGCCCTAAATGGATCAAAGTCCATACCTAGTTATCAACATGGGTCCTTGTGATCATCAACTGCATGCTTTTGCTTCTATTCTTCCATTCTTCTTTTGATATTTATTTTTCTTGTAGTTAAACTGTGAACAAAATAATCCTCTTTCCTTTGGTGCAATGTGTGCCAGCACTGGTGAATGAAATCCTGTCTATTTCTGTTCCTTAAGGAATGGAATTAGTTACACTAAATTGAATATTAAATTTTTAAATAAAGTCTGGTGTGTGTTGAAGGTTTGACTGAGGGTTTCAACAAACTTGCTTCCTTTGAGATTATTTAGTGAAAAATTGAATTAATATTTAAAGAACACAGCATTTATGGCTGTCAACAAATACCTCTCAGTCTCTCATTGATCGGTGTAAGATTAAAAATGTTTAACATATGCCATTATTCTTTAAATCTTAAATCTTATTACGGATAACTTTTGAAACCAATGATAATTTTTCATGATCTTTTGTCTTTGGAATCAGCTCTGGAGAGTATTGTACAGCATTTAATTCTTATGTCTCTAGTTATTGATTACTGAGATAGCTTTGAGTAAACTGTTATTGGTTTAGCTTAACTGGTCCTTTACATGCCTTATCTCTTGTCTTTGACTGGCTGAGTCTCTTACATACAAAGTATTTTTTTTCCTCCAAATAGATGGTAATGTGGTTTCATTCTTAAGGGCTTTAGCAATAAAAGCCTTGTGCATAAGCTGTGTGAGTTAACTTTTGACCCTCTTTTGGCTAACAGTAGCAACCATCAGCAGATGGAGAACTTTATCTTTCCATGTTTACACAGTGCCAGATAAGAGCTGGAGGAATTCTGCTCCCTATTACAGCATCACTTCACTGTGTTCAATGCAAAATTGTTTTGTAGGGCAAAAATACACTTTGATTGCTGCATAAGTCAAAGTATGCATTACACTTTTTCTCGCAGATTCACACTTTACTCTTCATGGAAAACTAGAATCTTTTATGTGCTCTTCTTAGCTAATGTGTTACTTTTTCACCTAAAAATACTTAACACCGTGCTTTTTACAGTAGTTTGTTGTTGTGATGCAGTTGTCTGACTGTATTTTAAGTTCTTTGGAATAGACTAGTGAGTACTTAAACTGGATTTTTCTTTTAAGGACTGTGTTCTAGATCTGATAGGTGAGCTAAAGTCCCCAAATAGGCTACATCCTATAGGTTTTCTCTCCACCACTGATAGTGAAACCAGAAGGATGGACGTGGAGTTGGTGCTCCGCAATTATTGCTGTGGGTTTGTGTTTTAATTTTGTGAACTACTGTTTTTCTACTGCATCAGATGTGGTGAAAGCATGTGGTTTGCATAGTGAACGAGCAGTGTGAATGTATTGCCACTTGTACCTGTGATGAGTACAGCAGCAACAGGATGTCCTTGATAGAAGTCAGAGATCTGCTGGTGGTAGAAACTCTCTTAGTTCTGTCCCCAGGCTTGGGGGTTGAGAGGTGGATGTGTGCACATGATTAGGTCTGTTGCAAGTGTTTCCCTAACTATGTCCTTGAAATCATCTGACTGGATTTCCTACCTGCAATCCACTCTTCAAGGCCATAATAAATATTTCAAATTAAAGGTCAGGCACAGACACACATTCTTTGCAGTGGAATTACAGGATGAAGTGAGTGGGGTGATGCACTGCTGAACTTAAATCTATGAAACATCAAAGAGATAATTCACACTGGTGTGGGAAGTGACATATAGATAATAATTGCAAATTAGCATAGTGCTCTTAGGCATTTGAGTTGAAGCCTCTTTTTGCACCCTTCTGTTTATCAGCAGGTCTGACCAGATCAGCAGGCTTCCCTGCAACTGGGAGGATTTGAGGATCATTTAAACAATTTACAAAAGATTTTGTTGTTGTATTTAACATCCAATTTTATTTTACATTGAAAACATCATCATACTTTATATTCTGGGTACGTTGGTGGAAGGATGTTTTGGGCGGTAAAAACATGGTGCTAGAGAAACCTGGTGCCACCAAAGCTTAATGCAACTTCTTGTTCTTTCTAGCTTTTGGGAATTTAGTGACAAAGGAAATAGGTCTCTCCTTTTCTGCTGTGCATTATTGTGCAGCAGACTAGGGAAGCACTTGAACTCTGATGGATAACTGAAGGCACTGACGTGCTAGTAATGTTAAGCTCTGTCACCTTAAAAACACATGGGGAACCAGATCCTCAGAACTTAGCAATGATGGTTTAGAGACTTTTTCTTTCGTTCTAAGCTGTGTTCCCTTCTCGTGATGCATCCACATCTTGGTAGCTATTTCAGTGTTTCTCAGATAATGTATAAAGATACTTCTTGAAAACAGCGAGGAGGTTTTGCTGATTTAGCATCTCTTTATACTGATCATACAATTGATAAAAGCATCAGCTGAAAACTGTTCAGGAACGTTGTCTCTTTTTTCTTTTCCCTGATGCTGGTTTTCAATCCCTGAAGCCTATTCATGGTAAATAAGTGAGAGCACAGAATTGCAGCAAGAAAGTTCTGTTATTTCAAAAGACTGTTGAACTTCTTTATTTTCCTGTAATAAAGTTTATTGCTTCCTGTGTGTTTGCCTGGTATCATGGAAGGGATACCTTTCTATTTGCTGGGTAATTTAGTTGTGTAAAATTCGTCAACTTACACCTAAAACTCGAAGATCTGCTGATTCAGCTCTCTTTCTAGATTTTTGCTAATTAACTTGTCCTGTCCCTTCTGTCCATATTTTTATTTGTCTTAGTAAAGCTTATTGATGCAGTTCATTCTGCATTTCTTTTCCTTGCATTCTCTCCTCCTGTCACCACACAGCAAAGGCTTCTTGCTAACCTCTAGTTTTTAGTGCAACAATAATTATGAGTCTGAAACGATGTTCTTTTTGAGCTTTCCCATGTTTGGGGGATTTAATGCTATAGCTCAGACATAAAATATTGCTCCAGGCTGACATTTGGAATTGAAGATCTGAGTTTGAAAATGTTTTAGTTATATTCTCATTTTGTTTGTACACAACTGTAAATCCTTCAAGTAGGTAACTGTTTTTCTGTTCGTGTCAACTTCTGCATAATCCATGCATCATGTTAAAGTATCAGAATGAAAGGAATAAGCTACAAGTTGCCATCTGAAACTCTTTATTCATCTGTTGATATTCTCAGAACACATTTTGAGGAATTGTTTGATGCACATGTAGGACTTACTTTTAATTGGCAGTTTCTGAAAGTCATTTAACCTCCAAAAAGTTGTATTCCTAATCTATGGATAATTGGTGTATTGCATGATTTACTTTGAGAAAAATAATATAGTTAATGAAAGGAAATTTAGTATACCATTTGCAGTAATGAAAATCTAATTTCTCCCTCAGTTTAGGTATGAAGTCTGTTTAGGTTAGAGTACAGGGCTTATGGATGTTTGTGTGTGTGTATCTTTCCCCTTCCCTTGTAATATGTACCCCCACTTTGTTTAGTAGCTGCCTTCCCCTTGATTTCAGAGTATGTACTATGAACCAAAACCAAAAAAATGCAGATCTTCATTTGAAGAAAAATGTTTACATTTTTCAGCCTAGAACAGGAGACAAACATATCAGGGATGTGAGAGATAACAAATTGTGGCAAGTGTGGAGAAAGTGTTCACTTAAGGTTTGTCGTAGGAGGCAAGGATGAGATGCCATAAAATGAGACACTTGGTTGGGTCTAAACAAAAAGAAGGAAGTACTTTTTAAAAGTTTTTGCAGTTTATTGCCATGGGATGTTGTTACCAACTGTAGATGGGTTCAGCAACTGACAGCAATAACCCATGGACAGGTCAATTAAGCAAGCCATGGACAGGCAATTAAGCACCAGGATATGTACATCATCTCTGCCCCTGGAAATCCCTGAATTGTAGATTGTCAGGAAGGGTGTGGAGAGTGAATTTATACAGGAGAAATTATCACTGTAAGATGAGATGTTTGTGTGTTCTTCCCTAAAACAACTAATTTCTTGGCTGTTTTGGGGAGAAGAGAGCTTCAGAGCTGTTGTGCAACACAGTTCAGAGCCATCTCCCAAGCAAGCAAAACTTCCCTCTTTAAAGAAGATGGAAGAAGCCTAACAGAAAAAAAAAAAAAAACTTTGAAAAATATATTCTCTAATGGGAGAAAATCAAGTAAAAAATCTCCTGCTCTCATCCATTAAGTGAGAGTATTGAAAGACATTTGGAAATACTTACGTATTGTCAGTCCAAAGAAACAATCAACTTAAATCAACTTAAAACCTACAAATCCACCAGAATGAAATGTCCTAACAGCTGTGTTTCCTTATACTTCTTTTTGCCCTTTTCATATGTTTGCAAGTGCTGAGGGAAAACTGTGGAGCCTGGTGAAAGAATGTAAACCTGAAGAGACTAGTAATAATAATAAATACAGGTATGCAATAGTTTTTGTTATGAAAGTCTGTGGTGGTTTCTTACTAGTGTTTATTTTCTTACCAGTGTTTGTTTTTTTTTTCCATTGTTAGTGGTTAGTTTTGTTTTTCTTATCCTTTTTTTGGTTGGTTGGTTGTTTTTTGTTTTTCTTTTTTTTTACCTTGTGTCTTTCTTTTGAGTTTATCCTGGTGCTAATTTGGTAATGACCCATCTGCCTAAAACACACCCAAGGTTATACAAAGGATTTCTGCAAGGCTCTGAGGAACCTTGTGAAAAAGCACATGGTGCCTTTGATTGTGAAGAGTTAGAATGTGAGCTCCTGTACACAAAAGGAATAAGATTTCTTCTTTCCCCCGGTGAATTGCTTTCTGTTTAGAGGGGAATAGTAGTAAGGCAAGTTTTCATCTGTGTTCATTTATATGGATAGCTTACTCAAATGGCATCTGATAGTTCTTGGAACCAGCCTATAGCGCATGAAAAGCACAGTAAAAAGAAACGGCTACAATGAACTGTGTATTCACCCTTTATGTTGAGTTGTGCACCTGTTTTGAAATGCAGCATGCAGATATTGCACGGTTTGCTTGTAGTATTTTATATGTGTTCTAGCTGGTAAACTGTATCAATAGTCACAGTTAGTTTACTGCAAATGGATGGAGCGTTGGGTGTCTGTGCCTCTTAGAAAGCTAGAGTTACCAGGCTATGTGAAAATGCATGAGAGGATCTGAAACTGGGGTACAGGAAGAAAAAATTAAAAGGGCAGATGAATCATTTGGCTCTTGAGTTTGAACTTGGTGCACTCCTGCCAGTTCATAAATCTTGGAGGAAATTCTGCTGCAAAACAACTGATGATATTTCATATGCACAAATTGGCATTCACTTCTAAAATACAGTGCTTACTTTTATGTTTTTAGTCAGCATTGCCTTACCTTCCAGGGATTTATTGCTTTTAGTAAAGTAGAATTTATTTTTTCACTTGTAGTGCTTTTCAGTTTAGTGTTACTCTTCATTTTGAACAGGAAATGAAGGAAATGGAAAATTTGCCAACTTTAATTTGTCAAATTAAACCCTGCACATTGCAGGCAATATGTATAGTAAATAAATCTCCCCCACCCACAGGCATTCCTATTGTTACTTGTTACTGCACTGCCAGTTTATTTAAGAATGTGGCATTGCCTTGTGAGCAGATAAGGGCAGAGGTGGAGTGTGCATTTGTCTCTTTCTATTGCTTTTCTAATTGAATGAAAACTATTTTTTGGGGTCAGATTATAAATTAGTTCCTATGTTTTGTTATATTATTCTATTGACTTGACTGAAAAGAGTAAGTCATGAGGCTTTATCAAGTGTTAGGCTTTGAGAAATAGAAGCCAGTCTGTGCCCTGCAGGAATACCCAGAAGCTGAAAATTATTTCTTCTCAGAGAGCACCTAAGAGGTGGGAAGGTAGGAAAGACTATTTGAAGTGTAAATAGTCTTACTCTGCTTGGAAAATATCACAAAGGGTTAGGATGTTACTGAATATAAACAGTTCTGTCACTTTAATTATAAAACTCTTATGTCGCTTCCTCCAGCAAGTGAGAAAATTGCACAGCCTTGATAGCATAACACTAAAGAGATAAGGGGGAAAAAAAGTAAAAGGAAACAGCTGAGAAGTGGGAAATACATCTCAGGGAAAGGGAACGTTCTGGACAAAACCAAGATGCTAAGTTGCTTTCTTTAGGACAAAGATGACAAAGCACACCAGAATCATGATATCTTTTGCAGTGTGAAGACGTACCCCTGTCCTTTTGGTGGTAGTAAAAAGGTATCAGGGTCGGATTTTTTTCAAGTGATAGACATTTACCCATTTCCTTCCAATATATGCTACTAAGTTGAGGAGGGGACGAACCATTCCAAATAGTTAAGATTTGTAAGGTAGCCAGTGCTATTATTGAATTTCTGCAGGAACTTCCAGGGAGATAAGTGGGGGCTAAAGCTGCAAGAAGTGAAGGGTCTGTCTGGATGCTGTTACAACACAAACAGCTGATACTGGAAATTACTGTCTCCCTGTTTTCTGTACAGTTTGGATTCAAGCTTTTTTTGTTTATTTAAAAAAAAAAAAAGGACTTTAGTGAAAAATATTATGAAAAATGTGCTATGAAATGCTGTGTCTTGGACAATGAGGAAAAGACCAGAAATGATGGATGTTTGTTTTTTCCTGAATCCTGGGAATGTTACCTTAATAATAAAATTCAAGGTTCAGCCTTTAGCAAATCAAGCAAGTAAATGCAGGATGACTGTGTGAAGCGTGATTTTCTTTCAGCTTCTATACACAGTGATGTGATTCCAGTCCTAGAGCACAAACATTTATTGTGAAGGGCAATGAGAGAAACTGTACAAACCAAATTATTTTCAAATAATTTTAATTAAATATTATATTCAGTTATTAATGCTTAATACCATGTCTGTAGACATGGAAGCTATGTGCCTCTGTCCCAGAAATTTGAGCCTTAGAGGAAGAAAAACAGTGCAGTGTTTGAGTTTTGTAGTTGAAGATATGGCATATATGTCAACACGGCTTTTGTGAATGTGTGAAAGGGAGCTTTTTAAGTTTGTATTGTCCCTCCTCTTGAAATGAGGGCAAATCACTTTTCTCTCACAATGCAACAGAAGGCTGACTGAAGCTGTTCAAATAACAAATTGTGCCAAATATTGCTTGTGTGTAGGAGTTGTCAGCTAGTAAAAACTGAAATTTTCTTTTTGCTGTTTTCAGCTGTCTGAATTAGAGTGTTGACTGGAAGTAAATGCTATCTTACCTAAGACTGGCTGGATCATCAGTTTATTAAGCATAGTTCATTTAAAGCATTTCAAAACAACTCTTAAGCCTTTTTGTGTCTGTAACTTTGTAAAGAATTGAAACAGACTTTGTTAGTACTTTTAGAAAAATAAAGCATTTTTCTCCTTGCTTCCTTTCATCTCTTGCTTTTGCAGAGTTCATGTACGTCTGGACATATCTTGCAAGTAATTTTTTCTTTTTATACTGCTGTAAAATATGTGTGTAGATATATTCTGTCATGTGTATTAAGTTTTTCTCAAAAGACATAATCAAAATCACTCACATCAATGCTAGCTTCTCAACCTTTGGCGACAAATAATAAGAGTGAACAGTTCAGCTAGAAGGGCTGTAGAAACAAGAGTGCTGCAGACAGAAACTTGGCCAGGAGATGGGATTTTCATCATTTATTCTCCATTAGTGGTTTAGCAGGTAGAAACATCTTCCTCTGTAATTTAGGAAGCCACATGTGAAGTATCCACTGCTTAAGAGTGGAGCAGTCTGAAATTTCAAAGAGAAAACTGCGGGGAAATGCACAATTTGGGTTCATCTCCTGAGAGCTACATCTGCAAGACTGTTTCCTCTAGATGTTATGGCAGCCCATGTAGGACAAGACAGAATAATAGGAATTCCTCAAATACTTCATCAGTTTTCTGTGACTGAAAGTACATGCCTCAGAAATGTGGAAGAGTAATAATGTGAATGAGGCAGAATTTTGTGCACAAAACATTTTTCAGAAGTGTAATCCGTGACACTATGATAAATGTTCAGCTCAAAATTAGTTCTGTTGCAGTGCTAGTGATATTGTTTGTGATGTATGACACCGAGTGCAGCGCAGCTCTGTAGGCAAAGTGGTTTCAAGGAAGGTACTTTTCATGTCAGTTGGAGCATTACTCCTGTAGTAGATTCTGTGTTGACTTTAGAGTCATCAGAATTTCACTCTTTCCCTGCCTCTGGCACATGTGCAATGCAAATCAATCCTTTTAATAAACATAAACAACATGTAGGGTATAAAAATACAACTTGTAAAAGATTTTTGCCTTTCAAGTTACATTTTCAATAGGAAGGTTAATTCAAATATGTGTATTTCTTAGAAACAGGACTTCCTGCGTATTGAGATGAGTTCGGGTGCTTCTTAACAAACGCTTTTTCTCAAGGAGTTCAGCATGAAGTCAGGTTGTTAGTTCTTCACAACTGATTTTTTTAACCTTAATTCATTCAGTGGCACAAGTTTGTTGTTGCTGTTCCCTGGAAATAGTGTAGCAGAACAGGGAACTGCTGGTGTCTCTCCAGAAGCATTTGCAGTCATTAGCATTTAGGGTTATTATATTGTTTATGATTTCAAGGATTGCATAGTAACAAAAGCTTGATAGGAGGCAAAAAGAGTATCAGACAAGTACCAGTGCTATAAATTTTCACATGTTAAACCCTGCCAGTATAAACCAGTAATTGTGGAGTTTGTTTTCAATTGCAATTCAGGTAAGTTTTTGCTGCTGGATTAAACTGACATAAAGTGGTGGTGACCATTTTCTGTAAGGTATCCAGGAAGCCTCTTCTTCAGGCTGAACAAGCCCAGCTCTCTCAGCCTGCTTTCATAGGAGAGGTGCTCCAGCCCTCTGAGCATCTTCGTGGCCTCCTCTGGTCTCAGTCCAGCAGGTCCATGTCCTTCTTACTGTGAGGACCCCAGAGCTGGATGTGGGACTGGGGCAGGGAGAGAGTTTCACCAGAATGAAGCAGAGGGGGAGAATCCCTACCCTCTACCTGCTGGTCATGCTGCTGGTGATGCAGTCCAGTACACATTTGGCTTTCTGGGCTGCAAGTGCACACTGCCAGGTCATGACGAGGTTCTCATCAACCAACGCCACCAGGTCTTTTACCTCAGGGCTACTCTCAGTCCATTCTCCACCTGTATTTGTGCTTGGGGTTGCTGTGACCCAGATGTAGGACTTTGCACTTGGTCTTGTTAAACTGCATGAGATTCACACAGGCCACCTCTCAAGCCTGTCCAGGTCCCTCTGGATGGCATTCCTTCCATTCAGCTTGTTGTTGAGTCCCTCTAGTGTTGTGTTATCGTAGAAAACTGTGGGTTTAGTAAAGTAACCTGCTACAGGAAGTTAAAGGACATTTTGCTATGAGAGCTTGGACCCTGATGCTCACTACAATAAAACTAGACAAAGTGACCTTACCTCTTCTTATTCTTTCAGTGCAAATATGTGTATTTGCACGCATAATACCAAACCTTTTGTGACATGGCAAAATGTTGCAACTAAGGCTCAAGGAAGGAGCAGCGGAGCAGATGTATGTTGCACCCACTATTCTTTCTGAATCAAAGGCTGATGTCAGTGATTTCACTCGAGAAATCAGTGTTGGGTAAGACAGCACACTTTTCAGGTTTATGAATTCAGCTGGTGCATAACTTAAATCTTAGTTTTGAAATACAACTGAATGTGAAGCTTTTAGAAAATGTTCTATGTGGTGCAGAAGCTGTCAAACCTTCTAGTTTTTCTGATCCCATAGGACCATTCTACATTCAAACAGATTTTGGTGTATTGAAGATTTGAAGTAGGTCTTCAAGCAAACATTCTTTTCTCCTAGCAAGACTTTTCTGTGCATATCTTTGCTTTGACACATTAATTTTAACAGGAATGTAACATTTATTTCACAAATGGAAAACATGTAGGTTTTCATTCTTTTCTCTAGAATGTCCTATGTTTTACTGTCTAGAGTAGTATATGTAACATTATAGCGTATGTAACTGTGTATATTTGGCATAGTTTGTGTTAGAAATAGGATTTCACTTGGAAATGCGGGCATGAAAACCATGGCATATTTCTGAGGCTGAATTTTGCTGGCTTGAAGACCTTAATTTTTCATTTAATAATAATTAGTGAATGGTATGTATATTTATATACACAGTGTATATATATATATACACACACACAAATATCTCTTGTTTTCATTGGGAGCAGCGTTGTTGTCCTGCCTCTCACATGTTGTAAAATAGGTCTTGAAGAACTTCATTCTTGTGCAGCATGCAGTAGTGTTACCTTATAGTCTTGCTGCATATAGGTATCTTTAGCTTGGCAGGAAAAAAGAAGTCTTTTAAATATTGATTGTAGTCTGGAGCTAAACTTGTAGA